>PVJH01012223.1:0-65400 GCA_004026705.1 Nesogale talazaci
GAGTCAGGCTAGATGGCAGTGAGAGGGACAAGGCCCACACAGTAAATACACCTGAATGAAACTCACCAGCTAGGGACTGTGGTGGACCAAAGATTCTGCCAACAAGTCCAGGTCCACATCATTACTGATGGGCAGATGTGTGACATTGTTTTATCAAATCTGATTGGTCGAATGAAGTGTGAAATTAATTTTAATTTTTCTGTTAAGCCGACTCATCTTCATGAGTAGCTTCCTACATTTAAAAATACCATCTATGTTGTTGAGAACATAGCTAATCATCTATCAATTAAACCATTTAAACCAGGTACCACTGAGCATAAGGTACTGCTGTGCATAAGTCACTCAATGGGTGTCAGAATCAACATGCTATTTAGTGACGGGGTGACATTCTTTGAGTTGTGTAACTTTTTCATTCCTTTTCCGGATCCTCCCCGCACCCCCTATTATGAACATAAATTCCCTGCTCCCCTCCCCACAGGTTTTTAGCTACCCTTTCTATTTGCTGCTGTCAATTTCATTGCACGTAGAAGGCAATGACTCTTTCTCAACATTGTGTAAGCCAGGGAGAAAGACTGGTAAGCAACTACAGTCTTCGAACCCCACAGAAGGGCACTGTGCGTCAGCATGGACTCTGTGACAGGGAGGGAGTCGAAGCAAAAGAACACTGCCCGCAGGCCAGTATCTGTTCAGAGGCACCCAGAGAACTGTCAAATATCACTGCGAGCATCAATCCAGTGCTTTGGGTGGCACACTTGATGAACAGTCTGGATATCAATAGTTCTAGCGGTTCAGTGGTGGCTTCTAGTGAACAGTCTCTTTTCATCATTTATTCTCCCATTCTCAGCATTTCATATTTTGTTCTTAGGTTTTACATTCTCATCTTATGTCTGTTGTAATAATTTATCACAAACTTGGTGGCTTCAAACACCAGATATTTATTCTTTCATGGTTCTAGTGTCTAAAACCTCTTTCATCAAGGTATGAGGAAGACTATGTCCGCTCTGAGATCTCTAAGGGGAGAATTATTCCTTGTCTTTCCCCAGCTTCTGGCAATTGCTGGTCGTCCTTCATGTTCCTCAGCTTTTGCATTTATCACTCTAAATGTAGCTGCATAGTCACACTGAATTTGTTCTCTCTGTGTGCGTCCACATTTCTCTTTAGTTACAAGGACGCAAACCACTGAATTGACTCACCTTATCTAGTATGAAATTTTTTTACCCAGATTTCTGATTGCTATGACCAGATCCCATTAATCATTTTGTTGTTGTTGTTGTTGTTTTGGGCATCACTGCCTCTGGAGGTCGTGGGCGCTACCCAGTGCCGGTCCTGAGATCCTCCGCTGGATTTGAACTGCCAAGCCCCTGGGCTACAGTCCCTCACTCAACCACTTAAGCCACTGGGGCTCAGCCCGCACTCAATCATTTTTTGTCCTGTAAATAAAACTGTGAACATGAGGTGGAAGCTACTTTTGGTCTCTCTAAACTGATAAAAATTCCAACGCTTGCTATTCTCACTCTGGATGAACTGGAACAAGGCTAAGAACCCACACTCTGATGCTTCCCTTTACTTTCCTAACAGGCTACAGCTCTTGTTGAAGAAGCAAGCACCTCTTGAAAGGAAAGCAGGAACCTTCACATGTTTGTACATATTGAGAAACCATGATATCTCTTACTATCGACTCCTTTTTGCACACCTCAGGTTGTATTTCTTTGAGATTATAAAGAACAAAAGAACTTTCAACAGATTGATTATCTCCCAGGAAAGTGCGAGTAGTTGAAAGGAAATACCATACATCCACTCGACGTCCTTGGTGAATCTGTTCAGTGATCTCATAAAAGGCACACTTGTATGTTTTTGAGACTGTATATTTCATATGACTTTTAGCTGTAACCTTTGTGAATCCCTCTATTTTATACTACAAGTGCATCTTTTAAGAGGTGACATAGTTTGAGAGGGGCAGGAAAAGTCTGTTGTCAGTAGTTGCATCGAGTTAATTCTGGTAACCTGCTAAAAGGAGTAAACTATAATGACAGAATCTTTTAAAGATAATTTGGCAATACGTGTAGTCATCATTGCGCTCTTTATGCTACACTTTCACGTTTAGTAATGCATCCTAGAAAACACACAAAAAAAGTCTACAGCCATACCACCATGAAGGTGCCCGATCTCGCCTGATCTTGGAAAAAACATGAAAAATTCTACTAAATAAGCAAGAGAAACAAAAAAAGGAAGGAAAGGAGAAAGAAAGAGAAAAAAAGGAGAGGAAGGAGGAGGACAGCAGGGAAAGGAAAGCAAGCAAGGGCTAAGCGTGCACAGTCGTTGGCTATGGTGGGAATTTGGGACAGTGTCATTTATAATAATAAAATACAGGATAAACTTGCCTTTCTAATTATAGGGAACTTTAAAAGGAAATATAAAACAAAATATTGCTCAACATTTTTAAGCTGGTTGTTTGTGCACAAAAATGTTCATCATCATATAAGAACTTAAGACTAGATGGCTCAAATAAGATAACCCATGTGTTTTTGTATGTGTGATTATTATTGTAGTTATTAAGTGTCACCGAGGTGGTTCTTGGCATCACAGTGACCCTGTGGACAAAGAATGCAACATATCCGATTGTCTTAGGAACTGAGGCACCCTCATAATTGTTCCTATGTTTGAACTTGTTTCTGCATTCATATCATCAATCTGTCTCCTTGGGGATCTTCCTTTTTGTTTGGCTGACCCTCTGCTTGTGGACTTGTACTGTGAAATAAAATTATTTGGATTTCTATCCATAATCTTTGCACTTCCCACCAAATATCTGGGGGGGGGGACTGTGCAATATAAGGTGTATAATGTTCTAAAGAGGGGATTAGTTTGACCTGTCTTCTGGGCCAGTGATTATCAACCTTCCTAATGCCATGACTCCTTAATACAGTTCCTTATGCTGTGGTGACCCCAACCATAAAATTATTTCTATTGCTACTTCATAGCCATAATTTTGCTACTATAATTTGTATCATAATGTAAATATCTGAAATGCAGCATGTATTTTCATTGTTACAAATTGAACATAATTAAAACATAGTGGTTAATCACAACACAAAATGTAATTATATATTGTAAAATATTTATTTCTAATGACAAATAAATGAAATTTTGTCTTGAAGCGTGGTGTAGCGTGGGTAACAGTCTTCATGTCAGGTACTCATGTGTGGGTGTGTCTGTGTGGCGGGCCCGCCTGGAGGCAGATAAAGGTGTCTTATTCCTACAACCAAGGGAAATAATGTGTTTTCTTATGATCTCAGGGGACTCCCATAAAAGGGTCATTCAACTCCCAAAGGGGTTGTGACCCAGAGGTTGAGAACCCCTGCTCTGGGCA
Organism: Nesogale talazaci; assembly: GCA_004026705.1. Taxonomy (NCBI): domain Eukaryota; kingdom Metazoa; phylum Chordata; class Mammalia; order Afrosoricida; family Tenrecidae; genus Nesogale; species Nesogale talazaci. The sequence continues at coordinate 3,368 of PVJH01012223.1, forward strand.
TGATTGAGCTATCTTCATGCAAGGAGAGATATGGCGACCCCTATAGCTTTCTAAGACTATCGTTTCAGATAGTGGAAAGTCCATTCTGTCTCCCATGTAGCTGCTGATGGATTTGAACGGCTGACTCTGTAGATCACAGCCCACTGTGTAATCCGTACTCCATCAGGGCTTCTGGTAAGAGGGAGAATCCCACGATGAGCAGGCAGAGTCCCGCTTTCCTGGTATCTCTGTATCTCATGGGGACAGGAGAGACCACAAGATGATTGGCTTCCTGGCCCACAGAACAAATGAGTGCCTTTGGATAGAAGACTGGCTTGCAGAGTGGGGGGCCCCTGAGTCTGTATCAGCACTAAAGGAGCCCTGTAACACTTGCCTGGGTAGTGCAGAGCCCAACTGATAGTATGACTGAGAGAACAAGGACCAGAGAGACCTGTGTACTTAATGGCATAGCTGAGAAGAGATGCTATTGGCAAAAATGCTGTCACTGACAAACATCCTTAACATTCTCTCTAACTCGATGCCAACTATTAACTTTCCTCATGCATTTCTATCATTTGAGTAGTGTTTGTGAGTTCTGGATGGGCATTGCAATGGATTCTCAAGACCAGCAGGGAAATAGAATGGCCTAGAAGGGAGGGTGGATGTCAGAAGAGAATACAGCATGGAGAGTGGAGCCATGTCTGACCTTAGCCTTCTGCTGGTGTGGAACTAGCCTTTCCTACCCCTTTCTGCGCCCCCCCCCCATGCCATTTCCTCAGCTTGTTTTCATTTTACTCAGCTTCCATTAAAACTTGCATATGAGTAAATGATAGACCGTTCTTCAGTCAGCCCCTAACTTTTCTCTGATGTATGATACTGAGCTGGTTTTATAAACCCAGTTGTCTTTCATCCTTCACTTAACTGGGGAGTTAACACTATCCACCTGGTGGATTCAAACTGCTGACCCATGGTTAGCACCCCACATGTAACTCCCTATACCACTAGGGCTTCTTTTAAAAAATATACCATATATTATATATGGTTTTTAATATATATATATATATCTACAGAACAATGAAATGATATAAATTTCAGTGGCTGTCCTTTTTCTGTAACAGAAAACATGGTAATTCTCTTAAATGAATGATTCTTTATCATTTGCAAGAGCATTTAGAAGACACGTGAAGGTGATATTGTTTATTAATTCTATTGCCAGGGCTGAGATTCCTTTCAGGACTGCTTGCAGTCATTTATTGATCCCTGCTCAGGCTCTGAGATTCCCACATTGGGAACTGTTGATTTCCTGAATGCTCTGAATCTTCATCAACTTTATGTATTGCTGGAGTGGAAAGGTGCCCTGGAGCCATCTCTTCTTTTGCAGGTGGGAAGCCACTGTTGTTTGGTTGGGTCTGAACTGAAAGTTCTTGATAACTACTAAGTTTTCAGATTAGATGTTCAATTTTTCTGCCAGCCACGATCCTCACAATCTCAAGAATTGCTCAAAGCCTTATTCAAAATTCCTTATCCTTGTTTCCGGATCACACATTCCCTGAATCTCCAGATTTTAATCTCCAGAGAACAAGGTTTATGGTTCAAACTCTTTTTGTATTTGCACCCCTAAATTGATCTGCTTGCCCCATCTTCATCAGCTGTTTAATAAACACCCTTAAATTAGTAAGCTGACAGTAACAGCAGATAATGTCAACCATCAACCTCGGGGATCAATTTGAAACAAACCCTTGAAGAACAATCTAACAAATTATGATGTGACTATCTAGTGGGACGGATGCATTAAAAACAATGCATTTATTTTAATTGGTTGCTATCTAGCCCATTCTCATGATACCTCGGGTGCGTAAGAACAGACTCTTGCTCCACAGAGCTTTTCGGTGGTTCATTTCTCAGAATGAGATCACCAGGCTTTTCTTTGGAGGCATGTCTAAGTGGACTTGAGTCTCAACATTTTCAGTCAGCAGCACCATGTGCTCAGTTTGACCACCCCGGGGCATCCTGCATTTGGGGGCAGTACTTTAATAAATAATAATTTCCAAAGATCCTCTGTTGATTGAAGCATAACTCCACAGATTGGCATTGATGAAATGGCTATTTGGGTCTGTCAGGGTTATGCATGGTGCCTTAAAAAATCTCGGAGGGGCATCCATCAACACCGAGTAGATGTGGATGCTGTTATTACTTGGAGAAGGTCCAATGATCGAGTTCACAAACATCATTCTAAAATTCACTTTCTTTCTTACAGCTTCCAGGCTAAAATTACTCATGTCTGTGAGCTACTTTAGTATTCACCCACCAAAAATGAGAATGTAAGAGAAATAGAACAGGAGGTTCCACTGCTTTATCATAAAAGACAGAAAAAATGTGCCCCACTCCCACTCTGACTTTCTTTTCTAAAGCATAACAGCTGCACAATCACATTTAATTAAGAAACTGCTTTTGGTCTCCGTAAAATCCTTTCATTGCCTGAATTCCTATCACACAGTTACTGTGTCATTTCTAATTTTCGTGGTCTGGCCACGAATGTGCAGCTTTCTTATCACTGATGTCATCTACACATTTCCTTCAGGAGAGCACAGCCCCCTCCAAGTCTCTCACTAATAACACCATCTGAACAACCTATTATGAGATTCTTCATTTGGCAGACAGGCTGAATTATTTATGCAATACCGATAAGGCAGAGAACACATGGTCAAGTTTCCTAAGGTATTTCACTAATACCTCCAGAGACTGAATGTTTTAAAACATCATTTGTACTAAGCTTTCTTTATTGCAGTCTGGAAATGACACTTAATAAAGAAAAGGACTATGTTCATGGTTCACAAAGATTCCATATGTGTAATCAGGTCCTTATAGATGCATGCTAAACTGGTGACATCTTTCTTATTTGGAACTAAGGCTTGCAATGACACTGTGTCCTATTTTTCCCAGTAATCTTTGTACTGTCCATAGACAACTTTGAATCCTAAATACCACAGAGCGTTTCTAATCAGTTATGAGTCTCATTTCTCCTCCATTGGTTTGGGGAAAAAGAAATTGTTTCTGTGGTAAGCACATCACAATTTAATATTATTCCCAAAATAGTTTCCTCTGAAGATACAACAACTCAACTTATTGTTGTCAATCCCGCACTGACCCATTACAGCCTGATAGAACACAGAAATGCCCCATGTGGTTTCGATCCTCTCTCCGGAAGCAGATTCTCACACTACCCTCTTCAGGAGTCATGTGTAGGTTCAAAGAGTAGACCTCTTGGTTAGCAGTCTGTCATCTAACCTCTCTGCCACCATTATTTCCTCTGCAGGGTTTGCTAAACCCTGTGAAACTGTGACAGAGAAAACAAACACATTCAGAGTTTAAGGGTGTGAATTTTAAACATACATAAAAAATGTGTATGTGATATGTGTGGTCATGGTGAAAGTTTTATCTTTTCCTTAAAATAATTCTGACCACACTAATCTAATTTTAATTTTTGTTATATTGATCATTGCATTGGGTAAGCTACAACCTTATTAGGATAAATACATCACTTTTGGGCAATGGCTCTCAACCTTCCCAATGCCGCCACCCTCATGTTGTGGTGACCCCCCCCCCATCATAAAATTATTTTCATTGCCACTTCATAACAGTAATTTTGCTACTATTATGAATCGGTGATCTCTGTGAAAGGGTCCTCCGACCCCCACAGGGGTCACAACCCACAGGTTGAGAACCACTGGTCTAAGCTAAGGTAGTAATGGTTGACTGTAATCATCTTTGTGAAACAAGACAATGAAAAGCTGAGAACTGCAGCTCTCTCTCTCTCTTTTGGTTAGAAGGGAGAAATGAGAGAATATATGTGATTTCTAATATACATATATATTTTAATCATTCAATTGGTTCATATGCTAAAGAGATGCTATAGCTTGACATAATCATAATAGGCTATTCAGATAATCTGGAGGCAATTTGATTTTTTAAAAATCATTTTATTGGGGGCTCATACTGCTGTTATCACAATCCACCCATCCATCCATTGTGTCAAGCACTTTTGTACATTTATTCCCATCATTATTTTCAAAACATTCTCTTTCTTCTTCTTCTTTTTTTTTTTGGAGGGGGCATCACTGCTCTCCGGTGGTGGGAGTAGGAGGCCCAGCCCCACTGCTGGAATTGAACCTCCGTCCCAGTGGGCTGCAGTCCCGCGCACAACCACTACGCCACCGGGCCTCAGCCCCCATTCTCTTTCTTCTTGAGCCCTAGGTATCAGCTCCTCATTTTTCCTCCATTTCTTACTCCCTCTCAAGCCCTTGATAATTTATAATTCATTTCCATGTCTTGCACTGATTGCTATCTCTCTTCACCATCTTTTTTGTTGTCTGACCCCCTAAGAGAGGGTTATATGTAGAGCATTGTGATCAGTTCCCCCTTTCTCCTCCCACTCTCCCTTTCCCCTCTTGGTATTGCCATTTGAAGGGTTAATCTATACTGGATTCCCTGTGTTTCTAGCTCTTATCTGTACCTATGTAAGGTAGCTTTGTAAGGTAGAATTGAGGTCATGATAGTGTGTGTGGGGGGAAGCAGTAAAGAACTAGAGGAAAGTTGTATGTTTCATTGGTGCTATACTGCATCCTGATGGACTCATCTCTTCCTTGTGACCCTTCTATAAGGGGGCATCTAAATGTCTACAAATGGGCTTTGGGTCTCCATTCTACATGCCCCCTCATTCACATTGATATGATTTTTTTTTTGTTCTGGGTATTTGATACCTGATAACTGAATCCATTGATACCTCATGATCACACAGGTTGATGTGCTTCTTTCACATGGGCTTTATTGCTTCTCAACTAGATGGATGCAACTTATCTTCAAGCCTTGAAGAACCCAGGTGCTACATCTTTTGAGAGCTGGTCACCAGCAGCTTTCTTCACCACATTTGCTTATGCACCCATTTTGTCTTCAACAATCGTGTCAGAAAGGTATGCATCATAGAATGCCAGTTTATTAGAACAAAGTGTTCTTACATTTGGGAGTATTTGAGTAGAGGTCCAATTAGCTTTTTATATATAATTTTAAGTGCTTATTTGGACTTTTACAAATAGCATAATATTCCACCATTCAGTCACATAGAGCAGTGTTATACAATTGCCCCCACAATCAGTTTTAAAACATTTTTTGATATCAGTTCCCCTTTGTTTCTTTCATCCCCCACCATACCTCTCAGAAGCCCTTATTCCTTCTTTCTTTTTTAAAATCATAGTTTGGGGTTTTGGGGGGGCTATATCTTATACAATTCTACCTATCTTTTTGCATCCAATTCTGTGTTTGATTCCATTGAGTGGGGTTATACAGTCATCCATGCTATTAGCTCCCCATTCCCCCCACTTCCCCCTCCTCTCTCTTCCTCTACCTTCAGGGAACCATTAGTCATGTTACTGTTTCTTAAGGGTTATCTATCTTTACTTTCATGTACCTAATGATCCTAAATATACAGCTGAGCAAATGCAAAATGTGTGTATTTTTTAATAATTTATTTTAAATATATAAAACACAATAATATATTCCCATATATTACCTACATTTAATACATTCTAACATATGGTCATTTTTGCATAAAATGTCCTTTTTGAAATATAATTTCATAGATATAACCAACCACTCTTCTTCTTTCCCAAAGATAATCACTATCCTAGCATTTGAGCAGGATCTTTCCATGTTTTTCATTTGTACTTGTAGTCATAAGATTCAGTTATCGCTGTGTGTTTTTTAATGTAGATGCTATTGTAATTGTGGGTGCCATGGAATGGATTCTAATTCGTAGTGATGCCATGTGACAGGGCAGAACTGCCTCGGAGGCCTTTTAGCTATCATCTCCTTGGAAACAGGGTATCAGATCAATGTCCTGCTGAGTTGGAGAGTGGGTTTAAACCACCAACCTCTCGGTAATGGAGAGCTGCCCCACTCCATTTTCACCATGCACTTGTACCCCTTGGAACCCTCTAATCACATATGTGTGCTGTTATTGCTGTTAGGGGCTGAGGAGTCCATTTCCCCTCAGAGTGATCCTATCTCCAACAGCAAGAGACACTGTTGGTTCTGCATTATCCTCCCAATCGTTCTTGTGGTCGATGTTGCAAACACTGTGTCAACCCATCTCACTGGGAGTCTTCCTTTTCACCGACCTACTATACCAAGCATGACATCCTTTTCTGAGGATTGGTCTCTTGATAACATGTCCCAAGTGTATGAGATAGAAAAATTTTATTTTTATTTTGAAAAGACATTTACTTGCTAAAAGGAACAGCCTGCAGAATGCAGCAGAAAATTAATGAAAGTAAACAAAAACTGCCGTTAGCCAAGAGACTGACATTACATTAGTCTATTGATGGCGGAAAGGAGCAATTTATCCTATGATCCCCAAACCCCACACATGTCTTCATGTTAGCTCTGCAACATTAAGGCTGGAGTGTTTGCCTAGACTGATGGCCATGTGCAAACATTCTTTGGGGGCCCCAAACTAGCAAACCCTGTTATTTTTAGTTCACCTCAGTAGGCAATGCTACTGCTTCTTTTAAAACTGTGGCACAGGGTTGGTTTTACGTCTCCTGGAACCACTGAGCTGTGGTTTGGCCCATTCTAAAGTGCTCACCTGTCTGGGTGTCCTAAGGCTGAACCCCATGATGGATGCATTGCCTGGAAGTTCAGGACTCTGCAACTGTGAATCTCCTTTGTAGAATGATTACTTTGAGTCGGGTCTATGCTTAGCTCCTTCTCATAGACTACAGAACCTCCATAAGCGAGTTTTCACATCTGCCTGGAGGGAGGGCGAGTGCAAGGGCTCCAATTACTGCTGAGCACTTCTCAGCTCTCTCCCCTCCTTTCTGACCACTCTTCCTGCCTGTTCTATAGAGAGTGGGCTTTGGGCCTCCTCTGGGATTCTGCAGGGTAAGCCTGGTCACCTCCCACCCCCCAGTACCAACTCAGTACGTGCCTTCCAGTGTGAAAGCAGTGTTGCCTTTGACCTCTTTTTCATTTTTCCTCACTTGTGAATCCTATACCTTCCCTTCCTTCTTTTTTTTAAAAAATCATTTTAGTGGAGGCTGTGGCAGTCATGTGCTTATGTTAATTTTATGATTGAAATGTAGGGGTGGAGTCTAGTCATTGATAGCCATTGAGTAGCCAAAGAGGCCTCTATGTGGGCATGGCTTTCTCCTGAGACTTCTGGGAAATCTCGCGGTAGTTCCCTCGTGAAGATGAGAAGCTATCTTCCCCAGTTGTTGGAAGTTAGTCTCAGAGACGATGAATCACAGACAAGATGGCAGCGTCTAAGAAGCTGGAGGAGCCCGCAGAGAGACCACATGACTTTGCCCTGAGGGAGCCAGACCTCTGAAGCTGGGGCAGCCACATGGAGACCTCTGGCAGCGATGAGTTGCTTCTGCTGTTGATGGACCCTGAGCCCTGGAAGTGAGGGGCCATGTGAAGACCCCTGCCGGGATTCTGCACCCACTGACCTGTGACTTCGTGAGATGGAAGGAGACTTTATAGACTGATTTTGGGAATGTGGGTTAATATCAGACTTAAGACCTTGAACTGGACTGGGCTGGAATGCCTTCTCAGTGTCACATTCCTTTTGTATATAAACCCTTTCCTTATATTGATATGTATGTCTATGAAATTTGTTCCTCTAGTCTACTTGGACTAACACAGGGGCTCATACATCGTTTTTCACAATACATAAATAAACATACTGTGTCAAGCACCCTCACATGTCCACTTCTATTATCGTTCTCCAATCACCAAGAAGGAACTTGCTTCAGAAGGAGCATTCTGGTTGTTCTTCTCCCAAGACAGATTTATTTGTTCTTCTGGCTGTCCATGGTACTTTCCATTTTATCATCGACATTGTTTTTTAAAGAAGGAAACCGCATATCTTTTTTTATGAAGTTTGTCTCAGTGGACTTGAACCTCCACCATTTCCGGTAGCCGTGAGTGTGTTCTTTACACCATGTGCCAGGGAATATGGTATTTGATGTGTATTTCTTATGTGTTTTTAGGTGTGAATTGAGCCCCGTTGACGTTGCGGACTAAGTGGTGTACAGCCAGCTTCAGGGTTCAAATCGACTAGATGCTCCTCAGCAGAAAGAGGAGGCTATTTGCTCCCATAAAGATTTGCACCCCCAGAATCCTTACCAAAGCTTGTTATGCATTGCAGTCTCCTTAATGCCACTCAATGGCAGTGGTTATCCATCCCCTTACACATCGGTTATTTCTTTTTAATTTATTTTTTCAGTACTGCAGTGACTGGCTTATCTCAGATCTGGATTTAGGTCATTCATAAAATTGGAATTGGTGGATCTGATTTCAAGGATTGTCGGCGCGCGATCTGCATATCCCAGGTTGTTCCTGAGCCTTACTCCAATCCTGATGCCGCACTGATCTTCAAATACTGCAGGCTCAGGGTATTTGCTCAGGATGCAGATTGAAGACGTATGATGAACTTAATGCAGCTTGGATGCACACTTTCATTATTTTAAACTGCAATCAGTTCCCTCTGTTCCGTTAAAAAGAAAAACAAGGGCTGAGCCCTGGTGGTGTAGTGGTTGTGCGCCAGACTGCGGCCCACTGGGATGGAGGTTCAATTCCAGCAGCAGCTCCACATGAGCAAAGGCTGGGCCTCCTACTCCCACCACCAGAGGGCAGTGATGCACCCCCCCAAAAAAAAAAACAAAAAAAGAAAGTAAAACAAAAGTGACTTCTTGGGTTCCACGTGAACACAGTGAAGTGTTCTGTAATTCTCATTCTTTTCGGTGTTATCCCTACTTTGTTATGATACACAGAGGAAAATGTCTTTGCAGAGCCAGTAAAACACACAGAACATCATTGTGATACTCTCTGCTTTCAGCTGAAATACATCTGATGTTAGGAACATTCACTTCTGAATCCAGCTTGAATTTCTGGCAGCAACCTGTTGATGAACCACTGTGTCTATTTTTTAATTATCTGCAATAAAAGTTTATTTGCACTGCATATTGCTCAATAATATCCACACATTTGGGGAGGGTCTCATTTATTTGGAATGAGCACAAATGATATTTTTTCCAGTCAATTATCTGCCTTCTAAAGCTCCTGTCATGTTAGAAGTAGTATGGACTAGCAGAAGAACAAATCTGTCGTGAATGAATTACAGTCAGGATGCTCCTTAGATGCAAGAATGGTAACACTGTCTCAAAAGTAATTTGGGCATAGTATCAGAAAATCCTAGTGCCTGGAAAAGGTACCGTGTGTAGTAAAGTAGGTCAGTGTAAAAGAGGAGATGGATTGACACAGTGGTTATTAGAACAAGCTCAAACATAGCATTGATTACTACTGTTGTGCATAGAGTCACAATAGCTAGCTCAGGACAGGTCAGTCTTCTCACTCAGGGATTTGCCTGTCTATGTTCTTAAAGGAAATGAGGGTACCAGGCCTCAATGGTCATGAATTATGCCCCAATCAAGAAGGTTGAAGAGTCCAAAATCCCTCCTGTCATTTTTTTTTAGTCTGCAATAGTGAACAATCCAAATTGTGACTTTCCTGTTTCCATAGTCCCACCAGCCCTCTGTGATAGGTTGTTCTGCCATCAATCATGACTTTTCAAATGAGTTATATTTTGTTTTCTATTTTCTATAATTAGCAGCATGGCCATGAATCCTCTGGACAACACTGGGTTATGTGCTGACTTCCAAGTCAGTAGCTTGAATCCATCAACCACTCTGCTCTACAGGATAAAGACGGGCTTTCTGTTCCCAGGGCAGGCTCAGAAACCCAGAGGAACAGTTCTAGCTCTCCTTTAAAGGCACTGTGGGTCAGAATTGACTTGATGACGGTGAGTGACAGCCTCATGGGCTCCCATAGCTAGATGATTTTTGTTTGTCTTGTCTTTGTCCTGCTGAAGACCTAATAAGGGGTCTTTGTAATATATATTTTATTTTGGAGTCTTTTTTCCCTTAGAACTTATGTAAGCCCTAGGGCCTAATAAGTCCCATGGCATAAAAGAAATCCCAGTAAGAGGGAAAGAGTGACTTTACAATGAAACTCAGGTTTACCCCTAATACTGAAGTCAAAAAGTAGTTGTAGAAGTAGAAGTAGCTGTAGCTACTGAATTATTTGTGTTTTTTAGATTTTAAGAAGATGGCTTGTGTTAGGCCAGGTTGTCTAAAGAAACAAATTCAGAGTCACTCATATATGCTTAACAGAGAGCTTTAAATCAAAGAGTAATTGTATAGTAAGAAAATCTCCAAGTCCAGTTTGGATCAAGGCCATAAATCTGATATTAGTACAATACTAGTCTATAAGTCTCTCTTCAGACTCCTGCAGCCACATGCAATGGTACTGAATGCAGGAAGGTTACAGGTCAGTGAGTGAGAAGTCTTGTGGATCCTATGGTGGTGGAAGCACCTCAGTGCTGGCAAGGGTGATGCTGTGGCTCCTCCAGCTCTCTGAGTGTGGCTCTTCAACAGGAAGGTGAAGCAGAGAGAGTGTGGCCTGCATCCAGGGAAAAAGAGAAGGCATTCCCAGAATCCTCATGCCCAAAAGAGGCATCATCAAGTTATGTGACCTGATTGACAGGCTAGACTCCACTCCTACACTTGTTTATCAACTGGATGTGAAATTATGTTAACTTCCACAAAGTTCTTCATAATTACATCTATAATTTCCTAGAATATCATCAAAATATGGTATAAGATTTGCTTAAATATTCCAGGATGTGACCTGCACCCCTTCCTTCCTCATGCAAGCAAATGATCTATTGATTTATTAGAATCCTCCTGAAACAAAGGAAATGATTTTTTAAATTGCAATTCTCACCGCAAAGAATTCTTTGTTTCCTGCAAAGAATATGTAATAAGCTGAAGGCAGTGGTTGCATTCACACATGACTGACTTTGAATAGTTCATTTATAAAAGTATAAGAACATGCTTTATATAGACTCTTAAGAAATGATATTTAGAATAAAACATAACTCTAGCATTAGTTAAAAAAATACCAACGACTTCAATTTCTTGCACATGGGCCATATTGCATGAAATCCTTGTAATCAGAGAACTATGACAACCTTTGGAGAAAACAACATTCTTTCTAAGATGACCATGTTCATCAGAAGTCACTTGCCAGATTCAAGGATCTTAATTACTCAGCCTCATGGGCTCTCCCATTCTTACATCTGTATATGTCCTAACCTACCAACTTAAGAGGCGATCTTAGTTTCCTGGGCTTGCCTTATTTCTAATTGTCATAGCAGGAAATCATAGCCGTCAAGATTCCAATTAGTTGGTAGTATCAAGAACTCATTGTGATGTTACCAAGTGGAATTACCCTACTGAGACTTCAAGTAATGAATGTATGTCAGAGCTTTAAAATTGTGTCTGGCATTAAGGATACACTAGCTGTTATTAAAAATTACCTGATATTCTGAATGGTTTCCCACACAGCAAGTTGAATCAATGAACTGCATTCTGAAAAGAAACCGTGTAAAAATATTCCTCACACTAAACCTGCTGCCTCAGAAGGGGAAAAATATCTTCACCATTCTGGACAACCAAAGCTTTAGAAATGTCTTTTCTCCCTAGAGCTATATATGTGTGTTTGAACTGCTCTAATAATCAAAGCAAAACAAACGCATTTGTTCATCCTCGCAATGGCGGCTGGCAATCTGTGAGTAGTGAGTACAGATATGTTTTCCGTTTTGTGGAAGTTGTAAGGTAATGGAATTTCTAACCCAACAGTTTTATTTCAGAGAAGCTGTAGGATTTACACATGTAAAGATAATCCTTCTTCTATTGCGTCCCAGAGGGACTTGATTTCACTACTACCAGCAGCTCCATAGAAGTGCACAGAAAAGAGATTGTTCTAAGAAATGAGCTTTCTGAAAATGTCACAGCATTCTCCTGCAGCGTGGTCATTTGTTGACTCGTTCTTCTGCTGTAGCTAGCCTTCTTAATGCCAGGCCTCTTGTTAAAATGCCAAAGATACCCCTCTAAAAATACTCATGAATCCGTCATTTGCATTTTCTCATAAAACCTTATTGCCTTTTCAAAGAGCACTGGGTCGGAGACAAGGATGCCTTTCTATCTTTTCACTGAGAACCACTCACTCAGACACTATATAGTTTCCCTAATTTATTGATATGCGTGCATCATGGGGTACTGCTCCTTCCATGCTTCTCAAGATGGAAAATCTATTAAGCATTTAAATATGAGCTGCTCTGCTCCCTGATGTTTTATGGACTATGTGGAAGAATATTCTGATTCTCTACTAACACTGCCCTGTGCTCACTCTCTCTGGCTATAAATGGATGCTGTTTTCTCTTCAGTTGGTCATCCCCTTTCCATCTTTCTATTAATTGACATTTACTAGAGGATGATTTTTATTCTACCTCCACTTTAATCATCCACCTTTTAATGCTCCTTTTATCACTTACTTAACTCGCCAATCTCTACCATTGCTTTCTCTCTTCTTTCTCTAATTTATTCTTTTTTTCTCCCTCCCTCCCCCCTTCTTTCTTCTGTCCCTTACCCCCAGGTTCTTGGCTTCTCCATTTTCATGGCTGCCACTCTGTGAACACTGAGAAGAGGAAGGTCTCTCTTGCATGTGTCCTGTCAGTGCAGCACAATGGTTCAGGTGCAAATCTTCCTGACTGTTCCTTCTTTCTGGGCATTCCAGACTTTGGGGAGGATTGCCTCCACATGGACAGCACTGAAAGCTATGTCTTACACAGAATTGATTTCTGGATCTCTGCTATTGGGGGTAGATTTGGCTCTTAGACGGGAACCTGCAGAGTTTGATGAGGAGAATGACTAGACGAATGAGGAGCAGAGGCACCGAGGCTCACACAGAACCTCGGAGACCGAAATTAAGAATGAGACTAGAAGGGATGAGAGTATGGCCAGAGCAGCGTATGGGAAACCTGGGCTTGCAAAGTCCAAACGAGTGTCCCACAGTTTGAGGATTCATTGTGAACACCATCAGAGAATAGCAATGATTTACCTATCAGACAAAACCTGAAATGAACCTTGCTTCAGGATGGGTTTCAGGGCCATAAGATTGGCCTACAACAGGGGTCAGCAAACTCTTGAGAAGCGTCACTCCTGTTCCTCCTAACAATTTAAAAATCACTCAAGAGCTTTCAATACATTTTTCCAAACAAATGAAATCACCATGATCTGGAATAATAACCTTCAAAAGTTTTCAATGTTACATTTACACTGAAAGAGCCACATGTGGCTCATGAGCCACAGTTTGTTGACCTCTGAGCTAGGATAGAGATTGGCAACCTGGCTGTGGGAACGTAACTGTTCTATAACACTTTCTGAGATACAAAGTTCTGAGCCGTGATTTGCACGTTCACAATTTCAATGATCACCTCAGTGAAAGTCTTCAGATGACTGCAGCCCCTTAAAGAGAGCGGGGAGTGGTTGACAAATTTTCTCTTTATTTTCTACCTGTTTTATACCATGCGTTAATGATTAAAAGTACATTGTATTAATTAGTTGAACAAAGCAATGATAAAGGTGAAACTTACAGAATTAATCATGAGGACTTTGTGAAAGAAAAAAGATCTATTGCTACTGTTCAGAAATGCCACTTTACACATTTTTTCAAATTAAGTGGTCACTCTTTTCCACAAGTATGTCTCTGGTCTCTGGTAGGCAATAGATCAAAAACCTAACAGTAATAATAGTTTCAATATCATGTCCAATTGCATATGTTTCTTTGTGCAGAAACCAAGGCTTACAGGATTTGGCATCTATACTTAAAGAAGGAGAAACAGACCATGGTTATTTTGGAATTCAATCTTTATCATTTCCCCAAGGATATTGCTATTTCAGAAGATTCATTCTTTCCAGATTCCATAAATCCCCATAGGACAAGATACACCAAATTGAATCTTTTGTGGTGCTTTCTTGGTCATGGGATATTTAGAATGAGCTCAGAAGATGGATGGATATTTTGCATTGTTCTTTCTTTATCGCCTGCATTTCAAGGCTAGTCCAGCTATCTAAAGTGTGTTTGCAGTCAAGCGCCCTCTCCACTGACAGTGTCCTTGGAGAGCACTGAATGTGCCATCAGTTTTCCAATACCTATAGCTGAAAATAAATCTAACAGTGAGGCTGTAAAACATAAGTGCTTCCCATGGTAATGTGAAAATACATGCAGAATCATATGAGTAACGCTGCCGTGGGGGTAACACTCAGGGCTGGAGCTTGTCATGAACTTAAGGAAAGATGCAATCAGGCAAATTAAACTCTGAAATTTTAATTCCTATTCACACAACTGTTCCTTTAGTGATACTCTTCCATAAGAACCCAGCTTGTATCATGGCTGATCCTGGTCCACCCGCTGCACCCTCTGCCTTAAGAATAAGAACACCGGCAGCCCCAAAGAGGCTAAGAGAAAGGGAGCACTGGAGAAGGAGAAATTGGTTGACATCATGTTGGGTCACTCTTTGTCTTATTTTCCTAAATTATCATATAATATGAGACATCTCTGTCACAGTAGAAGCACATCAGATATTTTAAAGTGTGCCTCTTTTATAGACCATGTGCATCGACAGGTTCGACTTTGTAGTTCAAGTAGAGATTTTTTATTTTCATAGAGCTTCCTGGGCATGACAGAAAAATTTGTTTTCAGTTCTTTCACTGTTTATGTGCTGCTTTATGTGAATTTTTTGCTTTCTTTTTTCTTAAGCTTAGAAATTGATCATCTATTAGGAATAATTACGCATTTTAGATATGTATACTTTCATGACCCTCTTTCCTTTCCCTTTACTATCTGTACTTTACACGATTACATATTTTAAGTGTTTGGTCATGTTTTAAGTGCTCCCAAGTGGCACAGTCAGTTAAGCTTTGGGCTGCTAACTGCAAAATTAGCTGGTTGAAGCCTCCAGCTGGCTGTGGGGAAGAGACGGGGCACTTGGTTCACTGGAGGACGGACCATCTCAGAAGCACCATGGAGCATGCCTGTGGGTCAGAATTGACTTGAAAGGAGAAGGTTCAGTTTTAGACTTTTATTTCTCTATAAGTATACAAAAGTATCTTTCATCCCATTGCTAACAAAGATCAGCATGCTTACACTACCTTCTCTCACTCCAATTGTGATTTTCATCATTTCTAGACATTCAATTAAGATAGTGATATTGTAGCCTGCAGCCCCAAATTTCCTATTTTTTCAAATTCCTACATTTAAAATGATTAAATGATCACGGTCATGCTTTTTACTATGAGAAATTGAAACTTAGTCTCTTTCAATTTTTTAAGAAATATAGGGAATATATTTTCATTGTATTTGTCTTCTGTCTTTATACTTGTTCTACACTTTGGTTGGGTATAGTATATGAGTCTTACTGTATGTACTCGAGTATAAGCTGACCCAAATATCAGTCAAGGCACCTAATTTTACCACAAGAACTGCATAAAAGTTATGCTGAAAATCTCAGTTGTTACAGAGTATCTATGGTAGTTTAATTTCTGTCTTTGAGGAATTATGCACATTGCTCCATTTGGCCAGGTTGACTAGAGAAACAAATCCGGTGACATATATGTATAATCGTAGGTCCATAAAATATTGAGATACAAAAGTTCATAGAAGCTATATTCAAAGTAAACAGAGATTGGTGCAAACCCAATATATCTCAGCAGGAACATGAGTGAACCATCATGGAGTCTTCATACACTGGAATGTTAATCTGTAATTAAAAGGAACAAACTACTGATAGCTGCATCAAAGTGGATGTTATTTACAAATATTTTACAAAAAGGGAAAAGGGCTGTGGGAGAAGGTCACTTCCCTAGGACTTCTGAATCCAGGGTTTGAAGATTTCGTGTTCAGCTAATTATAAATAAAATTGGTCAAACCCAAAAGTCCTTTGGGTTTTAACTTCAGATGAAGGTAAACTTCCATTTTCCTGCAGTTTTAAAATTCAAGAAATTGAGTCATTTTTACCTTTCAGGAGACGAGCTAAGAAATTTGAAATTCACATGAGAAAATATTAATTAAGACCCTCATCATGTACAATATATGAGTTATAGTCTCTAATGACCTTCTAGGTTTGACACAATGGTTTCTAAGTCGTTGTGTATAATTACTCTGTACCCTAAAAATGAATTACATAATGAATGATTTACATTTCATTAGTGAAAAAGATCAAGTTACATTAGCTTCATGAAGTTTATCTCATTACTCATTTGTTATTAGTGTTTTCCATTTCCATTCTAAAACTGGTTAAGCTTTTCTTATATTTAGTTATTAATTAAATAATTAGCTATGAAATCCATGGGTGTCAGTCAATTCTGACTCATAGCAACCAGTTAAATATAAATATTAAATACCCCTGAATTATATACATATTGCCATCCACTCAGTTCTAACTCTTAGTAGCACTGTGAGTTACATAGTGCAGAGAATTTTCTTGGATATAATCTTTATGGAGGCAGATCACTTTGCCTTTCTTTCAATGGAACTGTATATAGATTCATAAATATGATATAGAATTACTTTGGAAATTGACTTTATTGTAGTTTTTCTTGTTAAAGAGATGACCTAGAAGTGAACATGTTTGTTCTTTATGAATGAACTTAAAGGATCTAATTAGCTAATTTGAAGTTGCTGTTCACAAAGAAATCAAGCTTCCTAAACATACAGCTTTGTCAGGAAGAAAAATGAAAGAACCTAGTAGCAAGTATTGCTAAGGATTTTAATGATTTACAGGTCATGCAAAAAGTCTTTTCAAAGTGTATTTCAGAGAAGAATCTTTTAATCTCATCCAACTCTGTATGATCCAATGGACCCAACATTTTTTTTTTTTGGATTTTGTGCTGTTGCTATCGTGCTTTGAAATACAGACTGGTGTTCTCACTGCTACTCAGGCTAGAGAATACTGTTATTTATGTTTTTCAGAGTTTAGATGTTAGACATCCTTCTACATGTGTCAAATAGAAGGCACTACTGTAACCGCAAGCTGAAAATTTTCTTCAGTGTAGAGGTGTTTTCCCCCTACTTTAGAAGTTCTTATTCTGATCATTGGGACCTCATGTACAACTGTCTGAGGTCTGAGATGTTCCCTTAATTCCAATTGAAGGCAATTATGAGATAATATGAAAGGGGAAATTTTCTATTTCCGGAGAGGACAAATTTCTCCAGACTGAATCCTTTACAAAATATTCAATTTGGGGTGTGTGTGGAGTGATGGTGGTGGTAGTTTTTTTGTCTGACAGATGTACCTTCTGTGGCATTAAGAACTCTGTAATGAAGCTTTGACGACAACAAAGGATTACTTACTTCTGGGTGGTACAAACATTTAAATGTTCATCTACTAGATGAAAGGTTTCTAGTTCAGATCTATCCAGAGGTGCCTCAAAAGACAGGCCTGGCAATGAGTTCCCAAAAGGCATCACCTTGAGAACTTCTTGGAGTCGTTCTACTTTGTACACGTTGGGTCATCACGAGTGGGGAGGCCCTTGATGACTACTCTACTTACAACAATAGAGATCACTCATTCTACACATGTATCTTGAAAAGTCGACTTATTTGTGGACTCTGCTTTTGTCATAATTCCTATACACTATGGTAGCTATTATATGGAGGTGATTATAAACATATCCTGCTAAACTTATGTTCTCTTTAAATATAAATGCCTTAATATATATTTTAAAATTATCTCAAAAATTATCTTTGAATACTTTCCTGAAAAATATTTAAGAAAGAATACAGAGCTATGTGTTTGAAATAATAATTATTAAGCCCTTCTTGGACTGGAGTACATAACAGTAAAATGTATTGCCTATTTGCTTTCTGTTCTTTATCCTTCCTTTGGGGTTCAACTCTTGTGACATAATTTTGAGGTTTTTCTCACTGGAGTCACAGGAGAGAGATGAGGCCTCCCATTTCTGTAAGGATTTTCAGACTTGGAAACCTAAAAAGGCAGTTCTAGCCTGCCCTGCTGGGACATTATGAGTTCAAATCTCCTGGATGGCAGTGAGTGAGCTCACTTGTGGTGGCGGGTTTATTTCCTTTTCCTATTGAAGTTGTGACTTGCTTTGACTAAATATGGTGGCAAGGGCCATGGGCCAGTTCTCAGGTATGTCTTGAGAGGTGGCTTGTGCTTTTGTTCACCTCTCTGATGCTTCTGCCATTTCTCTGAGAAGTGCATGCATCAGACAGCCCACTAGCCTAAGAGTCAGGAGGGGAAGTGTAGCAGATCAACTTCCGTGACCCAAGTTGTTAGTTCCCTCAAGTTGGTTCCCAAACTGTAAACCTTTTTACAAGATAGCTTTATCTTTCTCCTTAGGAGGTGCTGGTTGGTGTGTTTGAACCTCAAGTCATGCAATTAGTAACTCAATGTCTAACTGACAGCAGCAAGAGGACTCCTTAAGTGTCTTTATTCAGATTAAATCTCTAAGACAAACAACATGTGTTCCCTAGATCTGTTTTTGTCTAGATCTGCAGATAGTGAACCTCTTCTTCATCTCAGATAATGTAACTAGTAAGTAGCTATACATTATTGCTATCCTTGATCGATCAAATGATACTATACTTTTCAGAGTGCAATGAAAACTTCAGATCTATTTATATATGTATAATATTTATATATTTATATTTATAATATTTATAATAATAATATATAATATTTATAATATAATATTTATAATATTTATATATGTATAAAAACTTACTGCTATCAAGTCTATTCTGCATCTCAGTGACGCTATTTAGGGTTAATGAGGCTGTAAAGTTCTACAGGAGCAGGCAACCTCATCTGTCTCCCTCAAAGCAGCTGGAATAAAATAGACCTAAATTGTTTGGGTAGAGAATCTCAGAAATGGTGACTCTAGCAAATTTACAAACATTAACTCAATTATTTTATTCTGTTCATTAGAAATGTTATTCTTATGTTGCATTCAGTTGCTTCCAAATCATAGCGATTGTGTATACAACAGAAGAAAATGCTATTCAATCGTGTACCATCCTCACAATGGTTATAGTTGAGCTCATTATCGTGGCTACTTTGTCCTTCATCTCAGAAAGGATCTTCTTCTTTTCAATGCCCCTGTACTTTACAAGTGTGATATTCTGCTCCAAGGTCTGTTCCCTCCTGGAGGCAAAGACTCCCCATCCTTGCTTCTAAGGATGATTCTATTTGTATTCACTCCAAGACAGATTTGTTCCCTTTTCTGGAAATTCATGGTATAGTTAGTATTACTTACCAACACCATAATTCAGGGGCATCAATTATTATTCTGTCTTCTTTATTCATTGTACAGTATAGGATGTATATAAGGTCATTGACAATATCAGGTACATCTTATTTCTCAAAGTGACATCTTTGCTTTATAATACTTTTTAAAAGTCTTGAATATGTACACAATTTAATGCCTCACTTGATTTCTTGACTGCTTCTCCCAGGAGCATTGATTGTGGATTCAACAAAATGAAATCCTTGACATCTTTAATCTTTACTGCATGTATTATGATGTAGTTTATTTGTCCAGGTGCGAGGACTTTTGTTTTCTTTATGTTGAAATATAGTCCCTATTAAAGGCTGTGGTTTTTTTTATCTTCACCAGTAACTGCTTCAGATCCTCTTCACTTTGAGCAAACAGAGCTGGATCATCTGCATAGGATAGGTTGTTGGGAGTCTTTCTCCAGGTCTGCTTCTGCATTCTTCTTCACATACTCCAGCTCTTTGACTTATTTACTCAATATATAAATATAATAAGTGTGGGGAAAGAATACAACCCTGGCACACACTTCTACTAATTGCAAACAAATAATTACCCCCTTGTTGTGTTCAAATGACAGCTTCTCATAGGAAAATTAAGTGTGCTAGAATTCCCAGTTTTTGTATTGATATTTATAATTTGTGATGCTATAGTTGAATCCCTTGTCATAGCCAATGAAACACAGGCAAGCATCTTTCTGCTATTATCTGCTTTCACCAAGAGCTAGCCATAATTACATACTTTCTTCCATGTTCCCATCAAAATCTGGCTGGAGTACCCTATTTCTATTTTCAATTTCAGCAAACTGCTACTTGATTAGGATATTCATGATATTGCCCGATGATTTCTGCGCTCTGTTGGGTTATCTTTCTTTGGAATGGGCAAGAATATGGATCTTATCTAGTCTCCTGGACATCTGAAAAAAAAACCAAACTGACTGCCACTGCCATTAAGACTCACAGCGACCTTGTACGAGAGGGTAGAACTGCCCTCTATGAGTTCCTGAGATGTAACTCTTCATGGGAGAAGAAAGTCCTGTCCTTCTCCCCCAGTGACACTGGTGGTTTCAAACTGCTGATGTAGCTGCTAGCAGCCCAGCAAGTAACCAATGTACCCAAGAGCTCCTATGCTGAACATGTAGCTAGCTTCCACATTTTTTTTTGGCAAAATGAATGAGCACACTCAGTGCTTCATGTGCTTGTTTAAAAAATTCTATTTGTGTGTGTGTGTGTGTGTGTGTATTTCAGGAGACTTGTTGGCCAATGTTTTCTGAAATAACGTTATTGGAAAAAAGTATATTCTCAGTAATAAGGAACTTTGACAGTGGAAACACGGTCATTGACACTTCACATTAGTGAAATACAGATTTGATATGTTGTCACTTATGGAATAATTAAGTCTAGAACTCCCATAGCTTACACAATAGTTTAAACCTGTCCAACCAAACTCCAGAACCTAGAGAAAATGCCTATAATGCCTCACATTTCTACCTATTTGGAAGCAACATCGATTCCGTACATATGATAAACATTTTCATACATCATTTTGTGTGTATATATATCATATATATGTAAATTTGTTGCTATTGTTATTGTTAAGTGTCATCCAGTCTGCTCTGACACATAGCAACCCTGCATATAATAGAACAAACCACTGTCCAGTCTTGCGCCATCCCATAATTGGTAGGTTCGAGCTCATTGTGACAGCCACATGTCCCATCCACTTTCTAGAAGGCCTTCCCCTTTTTTTGCTGCACCTCTTGGGAAGCTCAAGTATGATGTCCTCCTCCAGAGACGGTCTCTCCTTACAAGATATCCAGAGAAGGTGACAAGTCTCACTTTCCTTGTATCTAAGGAGTATTCTAACTGTGTTTCTTCCAAACAGATCTGTTTGTTCTTTTGTCAGCCTGTGATACTTACCATGGCTTGAATCAGACCCACCTTAGTCCTCAAGGAAGCATCCCTGGTTTCCAACACTTTAAAGAGGTCTTATGCCACAGATTGACCCGATGCAACAGGCTGTGCCATCTGTTGACTCTTGCTTCCGTGAGCATTGTTTGTGGAACCAAAAAGGATGACATCTTTGACAACTTCAACCTAGTCTCCTCTTATGACTATGTTAGCTGTTAGTCCCTTTTGGAGGATTTTGGTGTTCTAAACCATATGAAAGGCTGTCATCCTTGATCTTCATCAACAAGCACTTCAAGTCTTTCTCACTTTCAGCCAGCAAGATTGTGCCATCTGCATATTGCAGGTTGTTAATAAGCTTTCCTCCAATCTCAATGCTGCATTCCTCTTAAAAAATAAGACTTTTTTTTTATTACTTGCTAAGAATACAGATTGAATAAGTATGATGATTGGAGACAACCCTGATGCCCACCTTTCCTGATTTTAAACCATGCTGCCTTCCCTGTTGTATTTGCACAACTGCCTCTTGATCCATGTACAAATTCTGCGGGAGAACAATCAAGTCTTTTGCAACCCCCATTCTTCTCAAGGGTAATCAAAGCTTGTTACTGTCTACATAGTCAAATGCCTTTGCTTAGCCAAGGAAATAGAAGTAAATACCTTCTGGTATTCTATGCTTTTAGCCGACATCCATCTGACTTCAGTAATGGTATCCCTTATTCCGCATCCTCTTCTGAATCAGATCTGAACCTAAAGGAGTTCTCTTTCAAGGTACAGCTGCCACAATTGTTGGATGATCATTGACAAAAATTTTACTTGTATGTCATTTAATGATATTGTTCTAGAGTCTGAGCATTCTGTTGGTCTACTTTTCTTTGGGATAGGTACAAATATATATCTCTTCCAGTCAGTTGACTTCATTGTCATCTTCCCAAGTCCCTGGCTGACACAGACAAAGTACTTCCAAAGTTTCATCAGATTGCTGAAATATTTCTGTTGGTTCCTAGATCCTGGTTTTTAGCTAATACTTCCAGTTCAGTTTAAACGTCTTTCAGTCCTATTGATTTCTGACCATATGCTAACTCTTGAAATGTTGGAATGTCCACTAGTTTCTTTTAGTACAGTGACAGTCTATTTTCATCTTCTTTTGATGCTTCATGCATCGTTTAATATTTTGCCCACAGAATATTTCAATAGTGCAACTTAGTATTTGATGTTTTTCTTGAGTGCTTTCATTTTAAGATATGACACGAAAGTTCTTCCTTTTGGGTTTTCTAAATCTAGATTTTTGCACATTTCATTATTTTCTCTTGTCTTCACAAGCTGCCTTTTGAAATTTTCTTTTTAAGTATCTTTTTTGGGGATCTTACATCTCTTATCACAATTCATACATTCCTCCAGTGTGTCAAGCACATTTGCACACATAACACCATCATTATTTTCAAAGCATTCTCTTCCCCTTTGAACCCCTGATATCAGCTTTCCATTTTTCCCCCTTCTTCCCCAGCCAGCCCACCCTCCCTGACGAACACTTGATAAGTTATCATTTTTTCCATATCTTACATTACTCTCCGTTGCTTCTCACCCACTTTCCCATTATTCCACACCCCCCCCCCCCAGGAGGGTGTTCTAGATTGATCCTTGGGATTGATTCTCCCTTTCTTCTGACGGAAGAGATAATGAGCTTTAGGACATCAAGAATATCATACACTAGAAAGAAAGGAAAGAAAGGAAAAATCAAAGTGAATGTTAGGAGACACTCTGAAATTTGCTCTTAATATAGAGTAGCAAAGGAAAATTCAGTTTTGCTCTTAATTATAGAATAGCAAAGGCCTGAACAGAAAATTCCAAAAGGAGAATCCAGGAAAGATAAACTCCTCATGGCCAACAAGGAGAGTAGAGATATTAGAAGGACTAGGGGTGGGTATGAGAAGAAAGGGGGAATCTATGTACCAAATCTATTTTTAAGAAATTTTCAAAATTCAAATGGGATAGACTCAATTTGTTTTTAGCCCTGTGAACTTTCTAAAATTTTCTTCATCAACTTGAACTCCCATATGATAGTTGATGGTTTGTTCCAAGTCAACCCATGACCTCATTTTAGAAGCTAGTAATAATCTTTTCCATTAACTCTTCTCACAGATGTAGCCTAATTTGTTTCTGTGTATTACATCTGGAAAAGTCTATGTGTGTAGTTGTCCTTTGTTAAAAAAAGATATTTTCTATGAACAAGTGGTTGGTCTTGGGAAATTCTCCAACTGTTTCTTTCACCATAAACCACATCTTCCAACTACTGTTCTTTTCTTTGTTGTTTCCTATTTTTGCATTCAATTTGTCAATAATTATCAATCCTTCTTAATTGCATGTTTCATTAATTTCAGATTGAAGATATTAGTAGATTCTCCTATTTCTATATCAAAAATTGAAGTACTATCTGGTGATGAATAAATTTGAATAATAGGTGTTTTAACTGGCCTTCCTTTTGTATAGATAGATGTTATCCAATCATAGACAGCATTGCACTTTAAGATAGATCTTGAAATATCTTTTTGATAATAAATGCCATGCCATTCCTCTTGAACTTGTCATTCCTTGCATAGTAAACCATCTGATTAAAAATGGCCAATATCAGTCCACTTACTAATTAATGTCTAGAATGTCACTGTTTATGCATTATATTTTTTAAAACTTCCAACTTTACTAGATATCTTCAAAGTTCAGATTATTAGTTCATTTTTGAAACTGTTTCATTTTGAGTCATGAGCCAATCAAGGCCCCAAGAGCTTTGCTCCAATAGACTTTACTTAATTCATGTCATTATGGTCAACTCTACTTTGAAAAGTCAACTCTTCTTTTGTCATACTTTGAGTGCCTTCTGACCTGAAAGGCTCATCTTTGGACACTATATCTGACAAGATTTTGCTGCTATCCAGTAGATCTTCTGGATCTGAAAATGTTTCGCTATTGTCCAGAAGGTTTTCAGTGGCTGATTCCTCCAAAATGGACAGTCTATTATTCCTTCTTCGTGGTCTATTTTAGTCCAGAAGCTCTGCTGAAACTGTTCTCTCCAGGTGACCCTGCTAGTATTTGAAACACCAATGACATCGATTCCAGCATCACTGCAAAACACAAGCTCCCACAGCAAGACAAACTGATGTACAAGTGGTGAATGTGGATACGTGTATATGTATATGTGTGTGTATATATATACATATACATGTGTGTATACATATATATCCCTCCTAAAATTCTAATTTGTTTTTGTGCTGCCTTCACTAAACTAGGAAGCTAACTAATAAGACACAAAAAACACATGCCACTTTGAAAGATGAGTTAAGAGTTAGCATTTTCCCCCTTATTAGACACCATTGAGGTGGTTCTGACCCATACAGCCCAATGTGCAACTGAAGGACACGCCGGCTGGTCCTGGCCCATCCTCACAATTGCTCCTATGGCTGAGTCCATTGTTGTAGCCATGGTGTCAATTCATCCTGCTGAGGACCTTACCTACCTCGTATTTGTACTGTCTTCCTCTTTACCCAGGTTCACCCTGGTCTATCCTGATTTCCTACCGCCAGCTCCTGATTTCCCCTCTCTTACTTCTTGCCCAATCCTGGTAACCATCAAATCATTTTTCTTTTCATGTGAAAATCTAACTTTATCATTGTGGCTTCATGCAATATTTTTCCTTCGATGCTTTATTTTGTCTTTTACTCAGAAAAATGTCTTCCAGGTTTGTCTATCCTATGAGATATTTCACAGATTCTTTTTCATGTTTTTACATTGCAAAGTTCCATTGTGGGTATGTACCAAAGTTTCTTTACCTATTCTCCCACTTCTGGGCATGTATTATTTTTCCATCTTTTTGCTACTGTGAATAGTTCTGTGAAGATCTAGAATATATACCAAGCAGAAGGATTGCTGAATCATATGGTGTTTCTATTCCCAATGTTTTGAGCAAAGGTCAAACCATTTTCCACAGTGGTTGCACTGTCCTTACAGTCCTGTCAGCAGTATATAATGGTTTCATTTTCTCCAGATCTTCTTCAACATTTATTGTTATCTGTTTTTTTTTTTTTTTTGCTATTTTGTTTTAACTTTGCAGAATGATTCATGCTTTCATGAGGTGGTATCTCATCATTATTTTGATTTGTATTTATCAAATGGCTAATATTGGAGAGCACTTCTTCCTATGTCCATTAACCCCCTGAGTGTCTTCTTTGGTGAAGTGTCTGCTCATGTCTTCTGCTCATTATTTACCTGGATTATCGCTCTTTTTCTTGTAAAATTGTTGAAATTTCCCATAAAATTTAGTCATTAGTCACTTGTTTGATAGGTCATGGTCACTTTCTCCTCCCAGTCTCTGGATTCTCTTTTTATTCTTGCAAGTAATTTTTTTGGGGGGTGCATCACTGCCCTGGTGGGAGTAGGAAGCCCACCCTTGCTCCTGGAGAGCTGCTGCTGGATCTGAACCACCAACTCTGTGGGTTGCATTCCCGCACACAACCACTATGCCACCGGGGCTCAGCTCAAGTAATTTTAAGTTAAAATGCACCCATGATTGCAATTCCAGCATCATTTCTTAAAGAGATGGAAAAGCTAATCACAAACTTTATATGGAAAGGAAAGAGAGCCCAGGTAAACAAAGTACTATGGAAGAGGAAACAAGTAGGGAGTAGTTCACTTCCCAAGCTCAAAACCTATTGTACAGCCAGAGTAGTCAAAAAATCCTTTAATGGGACAGCAATAGCTACAGAGATCAGGGGAACAGAGTTGGGAACCCAAAGGATATCCATTCACCTAAAAAAGCTCATCTTTATAGTTCTAGAGTTTACTTTGTACAAAGGGATGAAACATATTAAGTGGGGAAGAGATAATCTCTTTAATATAGAGTGTTGAAAAACTGCATATTCATTTGCAGATGAATGAAACAGGATATCTCAGATGATAAAATATTCAAAGTAAATTAAAGGCCTAAGCCTATGAACTAAAAAGATAATCAATGAAAAAGATAGAAATTAACTGAAAGCTTCTAATACATGACATAAATATTCTGTTAAACAGAATAAAATGCAAACAAATAGCAGGAGACATATTATTGGGAACTCTTGAAAATTAGACTTTTAAGCAAAGTGTGGCTGTATTTTAGCTGATTAAAATAATTAAAACTGTCTTTCCCAAATTCTTTCCCTTCCTAACATTGTCTGGACTGTTATTTTTACAACTAATCTTTATGCTGCTTCTGGTAGTTAGACAGGTCTTCCATCTGAAACTTTTCTAATACAATTCCATTACTTCACTGAAATCTAGATTTTTTTAGTCATTTTTATTTTTTAAATATTTAAAACTACCTTCACTGAGTTATATTCACATCATCCAACCGTAAGCCAAAATATCTTAAACTTTATAAAAGGTAATTACCGAATACATTAACTGGTATAAATCGATAAAATACTTGAAAAGTCAGCCTGATCTTATACTAGCACTAATGTAATTTAGGAGAAAAGTCCTTCTTATTTGCTTTTGTGCTTTCAGAAGAATATAGAAATCTATAAATAAAATAATTACTTTTTAAATAGCTCTTCTCTCTTGAGGGCCCCGGCTGGTGGAGTGGTTAAAGCACACGGTGCTAAGTGAAAAGTAGACAGTTCAAATACCCCCATTAGTTGTTCTATGGGAGAATGAGGTGGCAATCTATGAGGGTCAAGATTTCAGACTTCGATGCTTTCTGAGGCAGCTCTACTGAGCCTAGACGGTAGCTAAGAGTCGGAATTGACCTGTCTGCAGAGAGGAATGTGGCTTCATGGGGAATGGACAAGGTCTGTGATTGAGTTTGGCCAGATAACCAGCAAAAACTGATATAGAAATCTGTTCCTTTTTCGTTTCATTTGTCCCTCGAGTTTTCACTCTATATTCAACACGATTGAATGAAACGTGGTTTCAAAAGAAAGAAAATATATCTCCTTTTATGAGAGCATTCACCTATGATAGGTTATTTAAAACTTGAAGAACATTTAGCTTACCTTTAATGTAAATTATTTCGTATTGATTATTTAGACATTTAAAATATTCAATGAATCATTTCTACTAGTGACCATGTTTCCCCATATTCTTACATGATATGTATGTGTGTATATATTTTTTTCAATTTACTTAAGTTTTGCTAGACTCACATTGAATATTTGATAACTTTTTGTGAGGAGTTTTAGATTAATGTTAGGAATTGATAATGATTGGTCTAATAATTTATTATTAGATCTTTAAACTCTTGAATCTTTGAGCTCAAATACATATTTAAAATGTTACACATTATTTTTATGTATCCATACTATTATATTTTAGCTAAGGTGGCATTTTCTAATTTATTAGTGTCTTTTTATTATTTAAAGCCTTACCTATAATGGATAAAAGATTAATGGATAATATTTTTTAAATGCTTAGGAAAAAAATAATTGTAGAGTACTTTCACTTGGGGTTAATTCACATTTTACTATTTATCCATCTATTTTATGAGTTTTTCTTCTGATACCTATCCATGAGTTGGATTTCAGAAAATATAATTAATCCTGTTTAGAATAATTCAGAAAAATAAAAGGACATTCACATAATTGAGTAGTAACACAAATTAAAATTTCATAGCTTTGCTTATTGCTGTGTATCTCTTGGAATACTAACCCCTAAAATGATTTCACATTTAGTCAAACTACTGACTAGAAGAGCAGTAATTAAAGTAAGTGAATGCATCATCTTTGATTATGTCTAATTTGTGTGTTGACTGTAAACACTGTTGAGATGATCTGGATTATGTTAGATTAACATATTTAAAGCAATATCCATAATTTCGGAAAATTTAAGCCACAATAGTCCTGGTTTGCTAACTAAACTAGGCCATGTTAACTACCTAATCCTATTTAGAAAGGATGTGTATCTGAACACTAATAAACAATGTGAAAGTTAAGACAGTGTCTTGGACCTTTAGGCAGTGTCTTGGACAAAGAATTACCTCTTATACACTTTGATGCAAATACACTTTCTCTTTGACCAAGAGCTAACACATAAAAGAAAGCCATACATCATCATGTCCAAAACTCTATCAGTGGTTTTCAACCTTCCCAAAGTTGTGTCCCTTTAATACAGTTCCTCGTGTTGTGGTGACTCCCAACCATAAAATTATTTTCATTGCTACTTTATCACTGTGCTTTTGCTACTGTTATGAATTGACCCCTATGAAAGAGTCATTCAACTCACAAAGGGGTCACAACCCACAGGTTGAGAACTACTGTAAGGAGGCTAATGATTTCCCATCTACCACTCCAGTGGGTGGGCATTCAATCTCTGCTTAAGTACAAAGGATACATCTTCTTAATCAGTTTGGAGGTGGTAATAATTATGAAAGCACTCTCCTTTATATTGAGATAGCTACCATTTTAGGATTGTCACCCACTTTGCTTTCTGGTTCCCCTAGTGGGATTCCCCTCGTATGTGAGGGAGGATGTACTTCAGTGGAAAGCGTAGCAGATCATAAGCCCACGTGATCTGGACGTGGTCACGCCCCATCCATTATTGTCAGCTTTAGGTGGTTAGGCAAGGGCAACTCTGTGCCTCCATTTTTATTTGTTTGGTTTTTTTGTTTAATCTAGGGACGAAGACTAAAGATGCATGCTGACTTCCTCTGCTTAAAATACCAACTACTGTGGGGGGCAAGTAAAATAATATGGGAAAGCGCTTTCTGAAGTACTGCAGGGAAGTCAAAGGGAGCTGATGTCAAGGAGCGCATTTCAAAAATTCATTGAAAAATTGAATGCAAAGATAAAGGGATTTTTCCACAAACTTTTTTGGACCCCCCCTCCCCAATGTGAAATACCAAGGTTATCCTTCTTCATATTAGCAATCCTTTGCCTATTATACTTCTCCCATAAGTCTTCCCACCTATAAAGTCAACATTCAGAGTATTCTTTTGTTTTCAAAACTTTTATTGGGCGTTAATACAGAGATCATATCATTCCACAGCATCAAGTAATATTGTACTATTGCTCACATATCAGTTTCAAAACATTTTTTTTCCTTCTTGAATTACTTGACACCAGCTTCCTTTTACTCTCCCCCACCCACTCATAAGCTTTTATTCAACTTGCTGTTTCTATAGTTTCATTGATCCTGGGTTTCGTAAACAGTAAAATTATATATAACACAAATTCAGAAGGGCGACCACAATGACATAACACATCTGATCTAAACCCCAATGTGAACAAGCAAAAACTTAAAAATACAGAAAAAGTTGAAAACCAGATTAGGCCTAATGTGCATCAGAGGGAGGATCAACTGACAAGGTTTTAACTGTTCAAGTCAGGTTTATTCTTTTGATCTTCTATAATCACCTC
Organism: Nesogale talazaci; assembly: GCA_004026705.1. Taxonomy (NCBI): domain Eukaryota; kingdom Metazoa; phylum Chordata; class Mammalia; order Afrosoricida; family Tenrecidae; genus Nesogale; species Nesogale talazaci. Next base: position 32,885 of record PVJH01012223.1, read on the forward strand.
TCCAAAGCACTATATTTAGTAACCACTTTCCTCCCATCCCTCTGTTATAGATAGAGGGTGTGCTAATCCAGGTAGACTAGAGAATCAAGTTCATAAACACTCATATATGTATAAGAAATAGTTTTACCATAAGAACAACTAACTGTATATTAAGAAAACATCCCAATCCAGCTCAGTCCAAGGTCATAAGTCTGATATTAGCCCATTTGTCTGACAGTCTATACAGTCTTCTTCAGACTCACGCCTTTGGATCCAGAGGGGTTATAAGTGGGTTATAAGTGGTTCCTCCAACTTCAGAGGTCTGGTTGCATCCATGTGGCTTGTCCAGCTCAGGACACGATGCTAGCTCCATGTGGCTTCTTCTCAGAGATGCCTCACAGGAAATAAGCCTTGTTAGTGGAGAGTCTCCAAGAAAGTGAACTGAGACAGTGTCTCCGCCTCCAAGAAGGAATCACTACATTTCCCAGAATTCTCAGGAGAAGGCCACACCCATGCAGAGGTCTCATTGGCTATCTCCAGCTTGACGGGCTAGACTCCACCACTACTCCCGATCCTGAAATCCATACCAGATTAGGTGACTCCCACTGATGTCTTACGTAGATCCTGTAAATGTATCACAATCCATACATATATACCTTACATGCCAACCACATTTGTACATTTGTGCCATCATCAGTCTCAAAACATTTGCTCTCTACTTAAGCCCTTAGTATTAGCTCATTTCCCCTCCCTCCTCTTCCCCACTCCCTCATGAATCCTTGCTAATTTATAAATTATTATTTTGTCAGATCAGATGTCTTCCTTCACCCACTTCCCTGTTGTACTGTGTTCTCTCTTTAAAGGCAAGTAGATCGATTAGGGTCAGGATGTAAAACTAATTGGTCTTAAATGGGAGATAAGATTTAGTATGAGCGCCAAACTCATTCCTAAATCTATGTTTCTGTGTTTTTAAAATCTGCCTTGGCCCCCTTTCAATACCTCCTTGTTAATTTATGGTAGAGAGTCTTGTCAATATCCCCCTTGGGCATAATGATCCTCCATTAATATTTTCTTTGACTAGTCCCTGGTACTGATTTTCTAAAGCCCTGTTGATAGAGGGACATTGGGTCAATGTAGACTAACTCCATATTGCAGTTCCTAAATTATTCAGCTGGATTTACTTTCTCTTCCTTTGGAAACTCTATAGTTTGTCATAGCTTTTATTAACATGATACTCTGAATAATGACAGTGCTAAGTACTTGCATTTGTTTTCTCATTTATCCTTCAAAACAAATATTATTTGAGATTTTTTTAAAAGGGGGAACTAGTGATGAGAACTGACATGAGGAAGGAAAATAACTCCTAAATGGTGGCTTGATAATCTCTTTAAAGCCTGAGTGCAGAGCCCAGACTCTCCAAAGGACTTGTTAACTGAAGATTGCCATAGTTAGGATATCATCACTTATTCTTTCATTCAGCATCTGTTTGCTAAGTGTGTTATGCTAAATACTGGGGGTAAAAAGGTTAAATAGGGGCAAAGAACTCATGGTATATTAAAGGAGTTACTAGGAAAACAAATGATTGTCAAAACAGCAATGTGGTAAATGTCATCATAGAAATAAGAACAGTTGCATTATTGGCTCTCTGTTCTAGATGCCCGATTTTCTCGGGTACCATTTATTTTGTTTTATTTTTCTTGCCAGGCGGCACCTGTCTGACAACATCCTGGAAGTGTTCTCAGAGAGGACAGCTTATTCCTCCCCAAGTTGTTGAGGGAATTCATGGATCACTATGAATGTTAAAAAAGGGAAGCTGCAAGATACTTTCAGATTTTCTGATTCTATGAACTTGAGCTAGAGTCCAGTAAACCTTGAAGTCTTATTTACCAAAACAAATATTCCACATCTGGAAACAATTGTTAAGATAGCTGAGTGTAAAGCTTGACATTTTTCCTGTGGGGATTTCCTTCCTGACAGATATGGTGTACTGTCCTGTCAAAGTCAGATGTGCTCTTATGTCTCACCTTATATCTTCGGTCCATGGTATTGGCATGCCTTCTCTGTCCTCATTCATCCCAATTATGGATCAGGCACTATGCAGGCACTAGGCAGGGCAGGGGTTCTCACTTCACAGAAGGACATCATGTTGTGCTCAGTGGCATGCTTGAAAGAATCACGGGGGTCTGGGGGACAAGAGAGAGAGAGGGTGGTGCCTAACAGAGGCTGGGCGTTAGGGACAGGACAAGTGCTCAGCATGGTCTTGAGATCCATGCGATTTGAAGGAATGGGCAATGCAGACAGAAAAATTACCTTTATATAGGAAAGCGTGTGGGAAGAGGATAATAGTAAAGGTACTTGCTACTTCAGTGGGGCCAATTGGATAGGTAAGAGAAGGCACAGTGCATTTACAAGGAAGTTCTAGAATTAAACCAGATTAGAAGAGTTCTGAAAGGACTGCCATGGATAAAGCACTCCAGATCCAGGTGCATCAGCCTTGTGTGGCTTAGGTCTGTATTTAGCTCCTGTATTTAGGGACTATGCTATTTACTCTCCTTGGTGATATTTTGTATGTCAAGAAGAACGGGAGGAAGATAGAAAGGATCAGAGGGAGGAGGAGGGAGGGAGAGTGACTTCTGACTGTAAAGTCTAAACTTACAGAACTGCAAGGAAAGTATTTCAGGTGGGAGAGAAAACATGTCATAAATGTCAAAAATTCAAGGGCGTTTGGAAAGATGACAAACACTCGATCCTGAAGCAGCAACTACATTCTGCTTTTTAAAAAGTCTTATAGTTCATGTGTGTGTATTTAAAATTGGGTAAGAAACTAAAAATAGATCCATAGCAACTGATCTATTCAAGTTAAAAGCAAACTCTAAGATTTCCCTCATTCCCACAATCGTACTCAGTTGACAGGATTATAGGCCATTCAATCAAGTTAATTTTTTGTTGAGGAATGATAGGGAAATTTTCAAAAAGCAAAATGAAGGAATCTAGAAGCAACTGCAACATTGACTTTTTACCCTAAAATCCTTAGTTAAGTCTCTTTCAGGACAAATTAGGTTAAGGTGTCTTAGATTATTCAAGTTTTCCAGCTATGGTGCCAGATGAAGAGATAGTTGATTGGATAGGAGTTTACAGTTTTCTGTAGCTTCACAGTGAACCTGGCCTCTACTTCCATAAAACCCATTGAGTTATCTGAGAGTGTTATCAACTTGAAATATGAAAACTCAGAATTTTCTTGTCCTTTTTGTATAGTCTATCCTATCCAAAGGTGCTTAATTCCTTCATAAATTCCCAGAGAGTCCATCCTTCTCTAGATCACTGTGTTAGGGGCTTGACACAGAGCTTACACAAGGGCCCTCTGTTCCTGAAGTCCTGTCTCTGTCTTTATATGAATATGTATGTAGTATGCATAAAATATTCTTGATGGATAGTGTATTAGGCCGTGTTGTCTAGAGGAATAAATCAGTCACGCACACTGTCTATGAGAGAACTTTATGTCAAGAAGTAACTATATATCAAGAAGGCCCATAAGCCTAGTCCCACTCAAGTTCCTGGGTCCATTGCTAGCCAGGGCCTTCCTCAGACTCATGCAGCTGCTAGCTGATGGCACAGGTAGGTGAACTGGGAACCAAGGTGATCCCAGGCTGGCTGGAGCAGAGTTGTATGGATCCAGGCTTTGTGGGAGCACAACAGGGCACTGACAGCTCCCAGATTGACTCTTTGGCTCAGCAGCCTACATGGGGCCACCCTTAGAGGCAGACGCAGAGAAGCAGAAAAATTGAAGGTGGAGGACCAGAGACAAAGAGGTTCTCACTTCCTCTCTTAGTTAAAACATCTGACTGCCAGTCGCAAGATTAGGGGTAAAGGGGGGGCTGTCTCCACTGAAGGGCTACACTAAATGAGCATTTAAAAATTGGGCACACTCCATAGATACCTATGGGGAAATCCAGAATAGAGCATCCTCAGATTGGAACGTGAAAGCCAACCTGGGCACACCCACCTTCAGGCACCAGCAATGTCATGTCACGCAGGTGCACCTGAACTTAGCCACTAGAGCTGAGAAGGCACAGACTTTGGCCACCTAGGCGCAGGGAAAGCGAAATCTGGGCGCAGGCACATTGCTGGGCTCATGACCTCACACAGCTGCACTTAAACATAGCCCAGTAAGATTGGCCAACACTCTCAACCATGCCTCCCCAGCTCGTGGAGACAGAAGGCGATAAATAAATAGACTGAGAGCAGGGCTCTCTCTGTTCTCCTGTTTGGGTGCTCTGAAAGGGAAGGGGATCTTTCCCACATGTCAAGGCATAGACACCTGGGGGCTCGTTCTCTCAGCCTCATTCTCTTGGTCCCTGGGGGACCTGCACTTGGTTCCACGGGCTGGTTTCAAGCTCCTGGTCTGGTATTCTTTTCACACGCTATTCCAAGCCTTCCTGAAGTGGCTGTCTTCAGTTGTGGGCTCCCGCGCAGTTGTTCCCACAAGGCCTTCCTTGTTCTCATTCCACAGATAGGTAGCTTGTACTTTTTGGAGACTGTAATAGCTGAAACTTTCCTTTCCCTCATAAAAGTCTGTTGGATTTACAAAAGTGCTTCCATCAGTGTGAATTCTCTCACACTTTTGCAAAACAAGAACCAAAGTAAACCACCCAAGACACCTAACACAAAATGTTATTAGTAGACTACTCCTTCCTTGATCAATAGGTTAAACTCCACCCTTCCCTCCACACAGGTACCATCAAGTTGGAATAAAAGCTCACCACAGCGGAAGTTTGGAGTCCCGGATGTGACTAACCAAGGGCATTGCTGCTAAGCGCAAACTCTGGAGTCTGAGTTTAGCAGAAGCATGCCTTGCACGAAAGGTCTGTCCACCTACTTCCAAGAAAAAGTCCATTATTGGAACAGCTAAGGAGCACAGTGGTAGTCAGACAGACATGAGGACACTCACTGTAAGGTGAATTCAACTGAATGGCCAATTACTTTTACGGAGTTTATTTTCCAATCTCGATTTTAATTCGGAAAATTCTTGACCAGTGTTAAATCATTTTTCCTATGAACAACTGACCTAAGAAGGTATACCCTATTTTAGCACTGAAATAGAAGTCCTCTTTCTGTAAGCAACTCACAAAGAGAGTGACCGATACAAGCAACCTTGTCCTTTTCCACAGAGTTTTCTGGGAAACAGCAAGGAATTGATTCCACATGCCTTTGGCTCTTCCATAGCTGCTCCCAGACTCAACTTTATCCTGTCCTCGCAGTGAGTTTCTGGGCCTGGTGCCATCATGCTGAATGGAAAGTCTCCATTGCTTTCAACGGTCCTTTTGTTATGTAGAGCACACACGCAGCAGACTGCTTTGCCTCCATTGTCCTATTTCCAGTGATTTCTGAAAAACTTTTGAAAAAACTAAAAACCCCTTCTTTTCCTCACATTCAATGCACTCTGCTTTTGTGTGTTTCCTTTTCAGCCACTCTTCTGCATATTGCCTTCTCTTTAAGAAGAGCTTACAGACATGTTTCCTTTGTGGTTTTAACTTTTATGTGTAGAAGCACTTCACACAAAACTACCATCATAATTGGGGTATAGAAGGAAAACCGGTGACAAGTACCACCAGCCTGATCAGTCTCTTGATTCTAGGGGAGGGGTGGCATTTTCCTTCATCCTCGGGTTTTCTTCTTAGCTATCAAAGGATAAAAAAAGGAATTCCACCACTTTATTTTTTCTTTGAAAAGAACTGAGTTTCTGGTATTCTCATTGATTAACTTAAAAGGGTTTTGTGTGTGTGTGTGTGTGTGTGTGTGTGTGTTCTATCTGAAGTCCCTATAGGTATCAACATTATAGCAGATCACCACAGCCTCTTAGGTGTCTTCATTGCGCTGCCTCTATTGTGCTGTCCTGCACAAAGAGTGTGGCTCTTATTTGTTTATCTATCTGGATGACCTACCTAATGGCACAGCAGCTAGCATGTAACCAGAACCCAATGCCTACTTACTAAATAGATGGATACATGTTCTTCTCAAACAGGCTCAGTTGCATACAGATTTAAAGTTACCCTAAGGCAAGTTAGGCAAATAACTTATAATTTCCTATCCAACCCAGCGTATGGGAAGTCCCAAGGAGTGCCATCTGGCCTAACATTATAATGTTTAAAGACTCCCTTGTGCAATGATAATCATACTTCTGAAAATCAAGAACTTTTAAAAGTTTTAATTTTTCACTCATACATCTTAGTTTTCAAAAACTATGAAATAAGATTCTTTGCTTGTAGTCAGCCATTTTTCATGAAAGATTTTTGTTATTAGCAATATAAATTATATATAATGTAAATGAAGTTAAAATAGATGAGCTAGTGTTTTACTTAGACATAATAAAAATGATGCACTGGGTGTGCACTCATAATCTGTATAGTATAGAAGGACAGGAGGGTACAGAGAACAGAGCAGGAATTGGAATTGGACTCCGGGGTTCAAATTCAATTCCTTCCCATATTTGCTCGGCCACCTTTGTCGGGTTATTTTAACATCTATCTCTGAACGTGATTTTTTTGTGTTTTTGCTTGTTTGTTTTTAATTGTAAAAGCATTATAGACTAATAGCAAAGAGACAATCTGATGATATATTTGGCACTTAATGCTGCACGTGGAACATAGGAAGTGCTCAAGGAAAAGAAACGCTTAGATGGGAACTTAGCAATAGAAATCTGAACAGTAAGAAACATGCGATTTAAAGGAAGCATTACAATCCAGACAATTAGCTGTTATCCATTAGCTGTTATCATTACTTCTCTGCAAAGTTATTCTCTGTGCTGAAAGACTTGTGTCATAGGACAATTAAGTCCTTCAGAAGAAAAATTCAACCAATAAGAATTCTGTAAAGTCTTTGTTGCTCTAAGTATCATATACACACACATCTTGATTGCCCTTTAGGAGTATGGAAACTAGAAATACATTTTTTTAATAAATAATTTTATTGGGGGCTTATATAACTCCCATCATGGTCCATATATACATCAATTGTATGGAGGCCACATTTACATACTTGTCATCATCATCCTGAAAACATCCTCCCTCCACCTAGGCCCCCAGCTCCATATATTTCCCTTCCCTCCCCCTCCCCCATGAAACTTGGATAATTTACAAATTGTTATTACCTTTTCATATCATACACTGTCCAATGTGTCTTTTAGTAATAACTGATTATGTGCTTTCCAGCTACTTTAATCAATTTAAAAAAAATTGACCCATAGTCAGGGATAATAATTATTAGTTAGTAATAAATTTATAAGGTTATGATCAGAGAAAAGAGTGGTGGAGAAAATGGGAAGGACAGAATGTAAGTCAGGTTTTGCAAAAAAAAAAAAAAGAAAGAAAGAAAAAGGATTAAGAATCAACAGCTTTAGAGACAGTCACCTCGCCTTACATATATATAATTTTCATTGGGGTCTTCTTTCTTTAGGTTTGCCTGTGCTTCTGTGTCTGAGTTCCTGGTTTCCTTTTCCTTTTCTAGGATACTTAAAGTCACACATATTGAATAACTCCATTCACTTTTTTTTTTTGGTCCTCTCACTGCTGTTTCATCTTGGTATCAAAGCTCATCTGGAACATCTTTATAAATTTTTGAGGAAAGAATGAATCATTGTCCTGTGAAGCCTTTTTGTTCTCTCTTGAGGTAGTTATAAGAAAAACCTCTCTACCTCCTCAGTTAATTTCTGCCTTTCGTGGTTCTCGGCAGTGACTCCCCTGCAGCCCTCATCCTTCGTTCTGGGCATGCCAGAGGACTGCTGAGGCTTTGGTCAGTGGTGGCCTTGACCTTGATAGTGCCCTCCATTTCCTACCAGTCCCTACAGCCACCCCAACCTCCTCCCTTTTAGAGCGTCGTGGCCAGCAAGTTTCGTTGCACAACACCCTTCACTTCTACCTTTCTCCCTAAATTACTAGAGACCACCTAGTGCTTCTCCAGGTGGTGCTCAGAAGCTTTGTTGAAATCGCTTCTGAGGTCACTCAGCACACTCACGCATTTCTTTCTCCTCCTGCAGGCAGGTCAGTCAATTCATTGTCTGGATTGTAATGCTTCCTTTAAATCGCATGTTTCTTACTGTTCAGATTTCTATTGCTAAGTTCCCATCTAAGCGTTTCTTTTCCTTAAAATAGGTCTGTTAAAAATCTTAAAACCTCCCATTCTCCTACAGTTGTTCATGAAGGCTAGTTCTGCAGTCTGACTGACCTGCACCTTCATTCCTGGTGTTTTTGCCTGAGACCATGACCCAGTTGTCCCGCAGGCTTTTGGTAGTCATATGATTCTGACCCATCTTTTTGTGTGCTGAACCATCTTTGTTCTCTCTCTCTGCTTTGACTGTTTAAGATTGTACTTAAATGCTCTCTATTGATTGTGTCTGCTGCTAGGAAAACCTGATTTCTCTTTATAAATGTGAGTATTATTCCTCATTACATTAATATGCAACACAGATCTCTGAAAAAAATGGAATAAGACTCACTTATCCTTGATTATCTCCCATATTTTCGATGTTGCTCATTTCTAAGAGGAGATGCTTTTTAGTATTTCCACGAAGAATTGTACGATTACACCCACATGCAACAGTTTTTTTCAATTATCGGTCAATTTTTGTTATTACTTTCCAGCCTATTTTACATTAAACCTCCTAATCTTGTTAAAGGCAGGGGTGTTGTCATATTCTTAAACGTTTCCCTTTTCATATTTCTTTTAGGAAGCATAAACTTTTACAAATTTTATTTCCTACTTGGCATCCAAAATCTATTATTTCCCAAACAAGATGACTTATTTTTTTTAAACCATTTTTCCATGGAAAAGAAAGAAAAAAAAATAACTCTCCCCCCTTTTTTGGCTCATCCTGGGGTGAGGGTTCCCTACTCTCTTAAGCACAGGAGGAACTCTTGTTTTCCTCATTCTCCTGTTTCCTTGAAAGGATTTTCAATCCACTCACTGGGAGAAGGATACACTGAAGAAACAGTACAGCAGTTTTCTCTCCCTCAGTCTCAGTGTGAGAAAGGATGGAATGCCCCATCAGACTGGTAAGACTGAGAGTTGGGGAGAGGTTGACATTCATTCACCAGTTCTGGTCACCAAAGGCTGCTGCCCCCCTGAAATTAAATGTATCAGTAGGTCCTGGCCATTCTTTTGTAGTTGTTTAACTTCAACTTACTGCTGATACTGCTTTTGCTTCCTTGCTGAACACCAAGAATCAAAAACATTGAAAACAAAATAAAGATCTCACTACCATTAAGTCAATACTGATTTATAGTGACCCCTATGACATAGTAAACTATCTCTGCATGTTTTTGAAAATATAGCTCTTTAGCTGAGTAAAAAGTCCCATCTTTCTCTTTCAAGGAGGTGCTGGTGGTTTCAAACTGCTGACCATGCAGCTAGCAGCTCCACACACAACCACTATGCCAACAAGGCTCCAAAAAGTGAACACAAAAGGGGAGATCTTTTTTCCTCTTGCCCCAGCCCAGGTGAGGTAGAAGGCATTCTCTGCTGAGAGGGTGAGAGATATGGGTCCCCAGATCTAGGCTCACTGAGGGCCTTCACAGTACTTCCCTTCAATCTCTGGTCATCCCAATAAAGTTTCCTCAAATAAAGGTTATATTGTACCCTATATTTGCAATTATCAGTATGCACTATGAGCCTAAATTTGGGAATGGAAGTATTCCACTCAAGAATTTCATGTGGTAGAATTGGGGAACAAACCTCGAATGAGATTTCTTTATGCTTGGACTTATTTTTTGTTTCTGTCTGTCTTGTTGGCATATTTTTATAGTGTCTGAAGTTTAACATTGATTCTGAAATTGTTTTAGACATAAAACAGCTACATGTATACTACAGAGTTCTCATGTACCCTTCCCTGCACCTTCCTCATAGAGTGACATCGGCTAACAACCATCACTTCTTTAGCCAAATGAAGATGTGAGCCTTGCTGTAATAGGATTAACTACAGACTTTGCTCGGATCTCACCAGTTTTTCTTTTAATATATTTCTATTCTTTTCCAAGAACTGACCCCAGGTCTCTCATTGCATTTTTATCATGTCTTCTTAGTTGTGTTTGAACTGTCTATCTTGTCTTGTGTGTCCTTGACTCTTGTTAAGACTCAAGAGAGAAGGGTTACTGACCAGGTATTTGTAGAATGTCTCTCAGTTTATCTAATTTTGTTTGTAAATCAAAAATACCGGCCCAAACCTACTACCCCTGCCAAACACACAGACACACATAGACACATACACACACACTCTCTCTCACTCAACAAAAAATTAAGCAAAACAAACTCATTAATGTAAAACTCACCATGACCCCACAGGACAGAGGAGACCTGCCTTTAAGAGTTTCCAGGTTGTCATCTTTCTGCTCCCCCAGTGGAGGAGCTAGTCAATTCAAAACACTCACCTTTAGTTATCAGCTTGTAACCACTTTGTTATCAGAGTGTTTTCCTTCCCTTACACTCAGATCACTTGACCACCGAACAAAAGTAGAGGCTATGTGTTTGGAAGCAAATGCCACGGAGGTAGTGTACCTTCTCCACATGTCAGATAATTTCTCAGGAGGCTGAACAAGAGTTCATGAAAAATGTTATTAAGAGATCGTGGAAGTTTTCCATGAACTTTTCGAAGTCTTTCATTTTTCTACTTGTTTATTTGGAGCACTTTCATTCTCTTTTTCTCCCTATCAACTTTTGTTTTTAAAATCAAGAGCACAGCCAATTTTTCTTCTCTGAGAATGTCTTAGAACTCACATTTACCTTATTTTGGTTCTTATTTTTGTATTGTTTTCTTCCTGGGGATTGTACTTGCTCCACGTGTATTTTAAATTAGTCCTTCCTGGCTGCTTTAGAGGCCGACTGACTTCCCTTTGACTCATCTCAGCCCTTCGTCAAATGCCTGTGTGAGATGACGATCAGGACATGGTCTCCAGCTCTTGAGAGGCTGCTCTTTCTCTCTTTACGATCTGCTTGCTTCTTTGTTCCTAACCTGAAGACTAGGTCCAAACAAAACAGTCTTCTCTGGCAAGACTTCCCTCGCATTTTCATCTTCATGCCACCTTTTTTGCTTTGTTTTCCTACAGCTGCTGTTTATTTCTCACTACTTTGTTTTCCTTCCCCTTCCCACCTACTCTACCATCTGGAGATCACTGTATTTATTTTTTCCTCTCTCCTCTTTCCTTAGTGCCCCCAGGGATCACCTGGATTTCATTTGGGCAGATGTTATCTGCTCAATTGTTTGATTTCCCTTTTGATTACAGAGGCCTGTTCCTTGTACAACTCTGTCTTTCCTCAGATTGACTCTGTTTTCAGATATAGCCGTTTTCTATGCACAGCTTACATATAACTTTGTTGTGCTAGCTATGTTCTTAACCTTCATCTGTGCGTACGCATGAATAATGTTATAATAATTCTTCCAAAGGTTACTGTTGGTTGCAATAACTTTTTGAAGGAGAATTATTATAACATTATTCATGTGTATGCATGAATCCGTCAATCTACTTCCATAAAGAAAGATGTGGCTGTCCCCTTCCACAAAGATGACAGTCCTGGAATCCCTATGAGGCAGCTCTGTTTTTTGCTGTACAGGTTCCTAGAAGCTACAATACTGTGCGGGACTCGGTATCCTCTCCATCACTGGATTTCCAGTTCCTGATTTTGGGAGGCAGGCCACCTGAGTGCTCCTCCTACTTCATCTTATTCTGGAAATTCTGCTGCGATGTCTTCAGCCTCATAGCAATATACAAGTCTCTGCTGAAAGCTAGGTGGTAGCTGTGCATAAGAGACTAGCCAGGAATCTCAGAACAAAAACTTGTTATTAAACAAACAACTCACTGCCATCGAGTCACCGTGGACTCATACAGATCCTGGAAGACATGGTAGACTGGCGCTGTGGGTTTTTGAGACAGTAACTCTACAGGAGTGCGGAATAGCTGGTGGTTTTAAACTTTGGACCAATGGATTGCAGCCCAACAGGAACCTTTAAAGAGGGGAACTTAAGGAGCCCTGGTGGTGGGGTGGTTATGTACTGGGCTGCTAAACACAAGTTTGCGGTTTGAAACTCCCAGTCAATCTGCAGGAGAAAGATGAGGCTTTCTGGGGATATAGAGTTAAAATCTTGGAATGCACAGGCGCAGCTCGACCCTGTTCCATTGGGTCAGTATGAGTTGGAATTGATGTGATGGCACTGAGGTTTTGTTCTGTTTGGGTCCTTATTTGAACAGATGCAGAGAATTAAAAAACAAATTAAAGTTAATTTAAAAAGTTAAAGTCATTTTCCCTACTACACAATTCTGAGTCCTTCAAATTATTATATATGTGTATGTATATATATATGTATATATATATATCGAGCCATTTCTCTAGCATATCTTTGGCTTGTTGGATAGTGTTTGAATTGTTTTTTTTTTGAAATCATTTTATTGGGGGCGCATACAACTCTTATCACAATCCATACGTCCATCCATTGTGAAAAGCACATTTGTACACTTGTTACCATCATCAGTCTTAAAACATTTGCTTTCTACTAGAGCCCTTTTGTATTAACTCTTCACCCCCCCCCCATGAATCATTGATGATTTATAAACTGTTATTATTTTGTCATGTTTTACACTGTCCAATGAGCATTTGAATTCTCAAGTTAAAGGGAAAGCACTTCATAGGTAAACCTGCTCTCCTTTTGTCACTAATTTCCAAACTTCCATTAAAAAATATGACCTTCGGGCTGAGCCCATTGGCGTAAGTGGTTGAGTGCGGGACTGCGGCACTTGGCGGTTCAAGTCCAGCGGTGGCTCTCAGGAGCAGCACTGGTTAGCACCAACGACCACCAGAGGCAGTGATGCCCACAAAAAATATATGACCTTCAACGAAAAATGAATTGGGGATTTACTGAACAGAAAAACCAACCTACTACCAACAACTTAATGCCAACTCCCGACCACCCTACAGGACAGAGTAGAACCGCACTGTGAGTTTCTGATGCTGTCACACTTTTCAGCAAGAGAAAGTCCTGACTTTCCCCCAAGGATTTGCTTCTCATTGATGTCAGATGTCAACTACTCAGTTCCAACTCATAGTGACCCTTTGCACCACAGAATGAAACACTGTTCGGCCCTGTACCATCCTCACACTTGTTCATGTCCTTGGCCCTGTTGTTCCAGCCACAGTGTCTATCCAAATACTTGAAGGTCTTCTCTTCCTTCCCTGCTGCTCTTCTTTCCCAAACATGAGGTCCTTCTCCAGAGGACTATCTTTTGACACCTTGTCCAAAGTATAGAAGACAAAGTTGCACCATCCTTGCCTATAAGGAACACTCTGTCCATACTCCTCCGAAAACCTCCTGGCTTACCATTTTAGCAGTCCAAGGTACTTTCAATATTCTTCAGCATCACAAGTCAAATGCGTCAATTCTTCGTTGGTCTCCTTTATCCAACTTTCAGAGGCATATAAGGCAATTTAAAATACCATGGCTTGGGTCAGTCAGACCTTAGTCTTCAAAATACTATGCTTGCTTTTCAATACTCTAAAGAGATCTTGGATAGCAGATTTACCTAATGCAACACATATTTTGTTCTCTTGATTGCTGCTCGCATGAGCATTGGTTGTGGATTCAAGCCAGAAAAAAATCCTTGTCAGCTACAACTTTTTCTCTCCATTTATTATGGCGTTACTCATTGGTCCAGTTGTGAGGATTTGGGTCTTCTTTACATTGAGTTGCAATCCATACTTAAGGCCACCCTCTTAGATCTTCAACAGCAAGTGCTTCAAATCCTCCTCACTTTCAGCAAGCAAGGTTGTGTCGTCAGCTTACCTGTTGTTATTAAGCTGTCCAGCAATCTTCTTGCCACATTCGTCTTCATAGAATGCAGCTCCTCTGATGCTTTGCTCAACACACAGATTGAATAAGTGTGGCGGCAGGATACAACCCTGTTGAGCAACTTTCTTGATTTTAAACCATGCTGTATTTCTTAGTTGTATTTGCACAATGGCCTCTTTCTCAATGAACAAGTTCCACGCGATCACAATCAGGTATTCTGGAATTCCTATGCTTCTCAAGGCTGTCTACAGTCCATACGCTTATAAAGAACAAAACCAAAGCTACATGAATCGTTTTATGTAATCTTCCTAGCATCCTTATGTGATAGGTACTATTATTATTCTTGCTATACATAGAAGAAATTGAAAGAATTTAGCAACCCACAATCCACTCAACCTAATTACAATATACAAAATAATATGTGTTCAAATTAGACTTTGAACTCAAGCTGTCTATTTAGGAATCCCATCCTCTGAAGCCACTCACTTTACCTTTCTTGGTGCCAGCTCCAGGCGCCCTCATCTTGCATGCCGTGAGTTACCTGTGCATACAGCCTCTGCCTTCTTTACCTTTTGTTCTCAACCTTAACTAAGAATTATTATCTGGGAAATAAAATTTTGTTTGGGTATTCACCCAGGGACAAATGAAACATGTCACTTAGAAATCATATTTTTACATATTCCTAGGCTATGATATCATGCTCATCTGTAGGACGTTGTGAAGAGTTCATCGTAATGGAGCAGTAATAGTTTAAGCAAGTTTCAGAAATGCACACCTACACAAAGAGATTGAACTTCTTACTTTGACTCATAGATTCCCCGAAACAGAAAGAAATTATTCTTATTAAGCACTGCGGTTTTATTCTTAAGCAACATATTTTTCAAGTTTCCAAGTATTAGCATTACAGGATACGTTCGCTTTTCAAGCAAGACAAATTTCATTACACACATTTTAAGGGACTTAAATACTTTCATTTGCTTAATATATCTCTGCATTCAATCTCAGGTATAATAAGTGAGCCATGGATTCAGGTTTGAAAATCTTTGAGATTACAGAGACATTCATTATTAGGGAATTGGTTGCAATGGGATTTCATCTGTTATAACTAATTTGTACAGGTTTTCTAAATGGAGCTGACTCTTGACAACTATTTAGCAATTTCAGTCTAGCAGAAAGCCATCCCATATAAAAAAATAAATCCACTTCGATTTTAAAACAGCACTGTGAATTAGAGTAGGAGGGACAACTGCAGAAGGTGATATTTTCTGATAGTTTACTGTTTAATTGTTTCATCCATGGTATCTACTAGAAAAAGAATGATGGGAAAAGGACTGAGATAAGAAGTATGCACAGGATTTACTCTCCAAAGACCTTTCAAATGACCACTTCTGGTACAGAAAAGGGTGTAGAGGGCATATCTGCCCTTCTCTGACTTCCCTATCGCTTTGAGGCCAAGGTCAGATGTGCCTTCTCTCTCCATCCTTCTTTATTCTGATACCAACCATTCCTTGTGTGGCACTCCATTTCTATGCTAGGCTTGATCATTCTTCGCAGTAGCTCCACCAAACTCACAGAAAATATTCACAATGCTGGCAGTCATTGGAGAAGTTAGTAGGTTATCACAATCCAGGATCAATAAGCAGTACTGATATAGTTATAGGTCCACAGTACCACCGTAGCTTCTCAGCCACATGTCTCAATGGTCTCTGCTTCCATGGACCAGGAAGCTGGCCTCACAGTTCCATAGTGTCTGTACTGCTCCTCTGTTTCACATCATGGCTCCTATGTCTCGGCTTCTTGTTTGGTCCTGGCTTCTTTACTCGGTGCCATTTTCTCTGTACCACCATCTCTGGTGTCTCGGGTCTCAGCCTTGCCACTTTAGAAAGAGATCTTGAACATGGTTTTCCTCACATGGCCCTGAGATCTTGCTTTGTGTCTTAAAGAGTTCTCTGACACAGAGAAATGGTTTTGATGGAGGTGTGGCTTTGCCTTTTACCAGATCTTTCTCCCAAGAAAACTAAGGGTGTGACTTGGTTCACAGTTTTTCTCAGAGTCAGGACTTAATACCACCTTAATCCTGTCCCTCAACAGAGCAGAACATCCCCTTCAAAATGAAGTTATAGACATAGGCACAGAATCCAGAATTATGATGCATCACATAAAGAATTATGGCTAGAAGGGCCATATTAATTGACTATATTTCATCTGGTATTAGGAAAATAATGACCTCGAACTGTCACTCTTAGTCCTCACCTCTCCTACTACCATGTAATAGGCAGGAAGCAACAGCTCAGGCTCTGTTTCCTCTTTTTGTTTTATGTCCTTTGATTCTAGAATATTACTAGGCAAACTTTCTTCTTCCCACTTAAATCACTTTTGCCCCATCTTCTTAAGCATTGATAACCACGGTGGCTAGTTTGTCATGTGTGCTTCCAGGGGCAGTCTGCTCTTCCCCCAAGTTGTAAGTATTACAACCATGCAGCAGTGGTCCTTTAAAAAATGTATCAGCATTAATGTGGCATAGTTTACATACCATACAATTCACCCATTTTAAAGAGCACATTTGATGAAGGTTAGTAGATTTACAGAGCTATATGGCTATTGCCATAGTTCAAGTTTAGAACATATTTCTTTGTGCCAAAATGATACCTCATAAGCATTTGCATTCATTTTCTGATCCCAGGTCAGCCGCAGGAACCCACTAATTGATGTTCTGATCTAACTATTTGCCCTTTTTGGACATTTCCTATAAATGGAACAACATAATATATCATCTCTTATGACTGTCTTCTTTCATTCAGCATATGTTTTTTGAGATCCATCATGTTATGGCACATATCAATATTTTATTTCTGTTCATTGCTCACTAGTATTCTATTGTCTGGGAATATCATATGTATTTTTCCCATTAATCAGATTGTAGGCCTTGAAGTTGTTTCTGCTTTTTGACTGTTGTGAATAAAATTGCTTTGAATGTGCACACAAGTCTTTTTTTTTTTCACCTTTATTGGGTAAATCTGGTTTTATTTCTCTTGAGTAGCTACATTGCAGTAGAATTTCTGGGTTGCAATGCAAATTTATGCCTAGCATTAAAATAAAACAACAAGCAAAATCCTGTCAAACATTTTCCAAGTGATTGCACTATTTCATATTCCATCAGCAATGAGTTGAAGGTGCTACTTTATCAATGATCTCAACCAGCTTGCCATTGTCTTTGAAAAATTATTGCTATAAGTATTTTATGAAGGTATCTCGTTATGGTTTTAATTTAAATTTATCTAATGACAAATGACATGGGGCTCACTGTTCATTTGTATATGTTCCTTGGTGAAATGCTTATTCGAATTGCCCATTTAAGTTGTATTATTTTTTTTATTATGGAATTGTGAAGCTTTCTATGTTTTTATACAAGGTCTTTATCAAATATAAGATAGGTATATATGATTTATAAATGTTTTCTCCCAGTCTATATCTTGTCTTTCCATTCCTTTCAAAAAGACCAAACTCACTGTCAATTAGTTGATGGTGACTCATAATGAACCGAGTGGACCGGCTAGAACCACCCCTGCAACTCTTTACTCACAGCAGAAAAACCCGTGTTTCTCCTTAGAGTAAGTAACTTGTGGTTTTGAACTGTGAACTTTGCAGACTGCAAATCAGTGGTGTCTTTTAAAGTCAAATAATTCTAATTGTGATGAAATCCAGTATGTGTTTGTCTTTATTTTATAGATATGCCTTTGGTGTCATATCTAAGATTTTGTTGTATTGGTTGTGAGGGGTTATAGAAGTCTAACTCATTGGCAACTTTATGTACAGTAGAAGGAAACATGGAATTTCCATGCACTATTCTCATTGCTTTGAGCCTGTCTTAGTCTGGGTATGCTAAAGGAACAAAGCTCATAGACACACATATAGATATAAGGAAAGGGTTTATATACAAGAGGAACAGGACATTGAGCCCAGTCCAGTTCAAAGTCATAAGTCCAATATTAACCCATATGCCCGAAATCAGTCTATAAAATCTCCTTCCAACTCACGAAGTCACAGTTCAGTGGGTGCAGAATCCTGGCGCTGGCATGGGTCTCCACATGGCTCCTCGGTTCCAAGGCTCAGGGTCCATCAACAGCAGAAGCTACTCATCGCTGGCAGAGGTTTCCATGTGGCCACCCCAGCTTCAGAGGTCTGGCTCCATCAGGGCAAAGCCGTGTGGTCTCTCCACCGGCTCCTCCAGCTTCTCAGATGCTGCCATCTTGTCTTGTCTGTGATTTGTCTCTGAGACTCACTCCCAACAACTGGAGAAGATAGCTTCTCATCTTGTCGAAGGAAATATTGTGAGATTTCCCAGAAGTCTCCCAGAAGTTTCCCAGAAGTGATGCCCACATAGAGGCATCATTGGCTACTCAATGGCTATCTCCAGATTAACAGACTAGACTCCACCCCTACATCTCAATCATAAAATTAACATAAGCACATGACTGCCACAGAGCCCATTGTTGTTGTTACTGTATCAATTCAGATCACTGAAGATCTTACTCATTTGTTTATTCATTCATTTATTTACTTTAGAATCTTTCTCTTTTTTGGCTTTCTATTTTTATGAAGCATGGTTATCTTATCTGGAGACTAGCTCCTCCTGATAGCATGTGCAAAGTACATGAATGAAATGTTCTGACATTTCAATTAGCGGAACATTCTGACAATATTTCTTTAAAAATAAAGATTCCCTTACCTCCCACAAAGTTATGAAGATTTTCCTATATTTTACTATAAAGGTGTTCTAGATTTTGCTTTTGCATTTAGTTGTGACCCATTTTGAACTAATTTTTGTGTATGATGTAACATGTAGGCTGTCTTTCACTTAGCAATCATTTTTAGTAATGGTCTCAGAGATTATTGTATATCAGTAAAAAAAGAAATGTCTCATTTCTTGGTAATATTATAGCATTTCTTATTATGTAATAATTTGATTATAGCATTAACTGATAAAACTATGGGGTTCTTTTGACCTTGATTCTTTTAGTCAATGTTGGAATAGGTATAATTATACATATGCCATTTATTCCACACAGATATGAGAACATGCCATGTGTAAGTAAAATCTTATGTAAAGAGAGCAAGAGACTCTAGTGCTGCATAGATCCGAGTTCAAACTTCAGTTCTACTATTTCCTAGTTGAGTAAATCTGTTCTGTGATCCCTCAGTTTTTTCTTCAATACCAAAAAAAAAAAAAAAAAAACAAGAAGAAAGAGGAGGAGGAAGAGAAAAAGAAAAAAAATGCACTGTTCTCATTGTGTTGAGCTCATTGTTGTAGCCACTGTATGATTCACCTCACTGAAGGTCTTACTCACTTGTTTATTCATTCATTCATTCATTATTCTTAACTATTTAAGGATCATAAGATGAAGCACGTAAGGTTACCAACACTTCACTTGGTATAGTTAAATAGCACATCAATGCATTGACTTCAAGTGAAAGGAGAAAGACTTACTTTGGTTGATCAAGCAAGGAACAAGGTGGGACTGGAATCACTAAGGCAAGACCCTGAAAAAAATGATGTGTAGTTTTATACCCTTAAACCTGGGGGTGAACTGAAATGACTCTGACTACCTACCAGATTTTGAGGAATGACCATGGATATGCATTGGAAAGAGATTATGATTCTTGGGCAGGGACTGACTTATCAGACCCCTTGCTGTTGTATGTTGTCTGCGTTGATCTGGTGATGTCATTCATTCAGTTTTTTTTCTTCCTTAACCAACATTCCAGGATCAGCTGTAGGTTAAGGATATTCTTTCTGTACATGCTCAGTGGCACATATCTGGTTATAACTGATAATGGCCCATGATGATTGAAGAACTTTCCTGGGAGGAAAGGTCTCAAAAGAAACAAGCTTGATGGAAGTAGCGGGTGAACTATGCACAATATACGAAGTATATGTTTCAGCATCCTATAGCCTATATGGCTTATACCCGAATGTAGGTTCACGGGGCGAGCTGCATACTTCACTGTGCTACACAGGGTTACATAGGTTAGGAAGTGGTCTCACAAATATACAAAACACATAGAACAGTGTTGGGTACTAAATAGGTACCAAGACATATTAGGTGTCAAATCAGTTCCTACCCATCATGACCCTGTGTACAGTAGAATGGAATATAGTTCTGGACCTTCCTAAGAGATGTTGCTGTGCTTGTACCCATCTTATCACAGGTCTCCATCTTTTTTTGTTGTTACCCCTCTGCTTTACCAAACTTCTCTACTTGACTTAACACATTTCAGTTGTCACTATTACATCTCTATAAAAAAATCATCACCTCTTTATATGGTTTGTTTCATTCAAGATAATCTTCAAGTAAATTCTCAAACTCTTCATAGGTAAAATGACCATAGGAGCTTAATTTCCTCAATATGCTTATGAAATCATTGCTTTTAAATGTTTTACAATGGAGCCATCCTCCCTATAAATCACTATCTAAAAAGGTAGATGATTAATTCATATGTTAAGATTTAACATAATATGTTATGGAAACAACACTTGACAGTGGCATTCAATTAGTTTTCACGTAGCATTGTGAATCCTGTGGCTTTCATAACCGTCTTCAGAGGCACAGTAGAGTATTCAGAAGGTTGGGATATTATTAAATTATTTTAATCTTGATTTTTTTTTGTTTTTTGTTTTTTGGGCATCTGCCTTCAGGTGGTGGGAGAAGGAGGCCCAGCCTTTGCTCCGTGGAGCTGGAATTGAACCTCCATCCCAGTGGGCCACCGTCCCGCTCACAACCACTACGCCACTGAGGCTCAGCCCTTAATCTTGATTTTAAGTGAAACATCTGCCTCTGCTCTAAGACAATGTCATGTAGGTGAGGATTAGAAAAGACCCAGTCTTCAAGACCTCTTGATGCCTTGGAAATGACTACTCAGTACCAAGTCACCAAAGCAAATCAGTTAAACATTTTTTTTTAATTAAGAAATGTTTAATTCCTCAGACTTTGGGTTTCAAAAACACCTGCCCACTTCAATAACAGCTCTAGAGTTATGGAGTCTCAGAGATTCTTCATCCCATTGAAATTTTAAAACCTGGCAATTTTATAATGCTTTGACCCTGCAGTGTTCCTGCCAAAGTTTGTAGGGTGCATCTTCCTAAACACTTATTACTTGACCACTGCCCACGTGATCCCAAGAGTTCCGTTTCTAGTTTTCCAGTCACCAGTCACTCTTTAGTCCTCGGTGTTGCTCAAAACTATTTTCAGGATGATTTTACAGCGTGGCTTCAATGCCTGTGAACTTTCATGACTTTCTGTTTACTTCCAGGAAATAGAGAAATGTTTATTTCCCCTTTAGCTAAAAGTGCACTTGTTTCACTTCTGGAAAGAATCTAGATTATTTCTGAGTCAGCTTAATCAGCTTTGTATTTCAGAAGTTGAGATATTTTACAGTCTTGGGGGATACATTTACATGTAGATGTTTTAATAAAACTCTCCAGTATATTCCCATCAATAGACATGCTGAATAATTCTCAATATCTTTCCCATAAATAAAATTGAAGTATCTAATTCAACTTAGTCTTATGAAACCAATCTAAAGACATAAAAGCTCAATTGATGGCTTTGTGTCAACATAAATTCATTTTAGCTTTAAAATTTCTCAGACTGCTACTTTTGGGATTTAATGAGCATGTGTTCTCTCTGCCCTCCTGTGAAAGAAGGTGGATGGTGGAAGTTTCCCAGGGTTGCTAATGAAGTCTGACTAATTTATTATTTTTCTGCAGACTACATTCTATACAATGCTCAAAAGTTAACTAACTGCCATTTCTTTTTCCTCCCCCTTCCCACACCTAAACCACCGAGTGTTCATGGGAAAGCAAAGATCCTCTGAGTGTACGTGAGCCAGGTTCTATCACACCTCTGCCACCGTACAGATGTCGGTTGATCTAGGGTTGGAATCTCTCTTAAGTTTTCAGTAGAAAGGAGATTGATTGGCCAACTTGTACATTAAGAAGATACTATGTAAGAACGCTAGTAACCACACACACACACACACACACACACACACCAGACTGCTATTTGGCCCTTAGCCCTTAAAGCATTCCTAGCAGGGTACTGACACTCGTTCTTCTATTACACCTGACCCCCTTATCATTGAAAGCTGGAAGGTCCTATCTTCCAAAGGACTCAAGAAAGAAGGCAAGTTCAAAGACCCGCTATTACAATGTCTTCTTCAGCAGGTACACATCCTCCGACTCTTAGGCTTTTGCCTTCCCAAGCTGTGAAGATAACACGAGAACTCAGGAGTGAGAATGCCTGCATCCAAATCCTACATTGTCATTTATAGACTGTAACTAATAGTCTGTGTAACAACTGCCCAGATCGCTCTTTATCCACGAGGAAAAATGTGGATAATAATAGTGCTTACCCATAAGATTGTTGAGAAGATACTGTGTGTGTGTGTGTGTGTGAGACACTGCAGAATGCAGCTCACATAGTAAGTACGATTTAAATGTTTGCTTAAGTCCACCTCCAGCATTATGTCATTGTTAGGTAGGACTGAATTGGTTCTAACACTGCCTGCTTTCATTCTTTTATTTTATCCTCACAATTGTTGCTATGGATGAACCCATTGCTGCAATCAGCACCTCTGTGGGTTCAGCCACATGAACACTTATGAAGACAGGACACGCTCGGGCAGTGCTTCGTTCTGTGGCACCAAAGGTCACCGCAAGTTGGAACGGACTCAACAGCACTGAACAGCAACAATAGCCTGGTGAGGAAAATGGAGCAACGATAGACATGGAGCTTACCATGTCTGCACCATTCTATGTCATTCCCACAGGATTCTTATAACCTGATAACTCAGAGCATGTGAAATAAGAGCCTTTGGAACACTGCAATTATCCAATAAATGAATACAAGCTTTAGAGTCATACAAACCTGGATTTGTGTTGTGGCCTCCCTTCCCTTCCATCTTTCATGCCATTTCTCCCTGTGTCCCTCTTTGTTTCCCTCACACACTTCAACTTTTCCCACTTTTTTCTCAGTGCATGGCAATACCACCCTTTTTATTCTTCAGGGTAAATGTCCAGATATTATCTTTGGTTTTGCATCAAATTCTGCTGGGCTGACCTTTAAAATATACCTGATCACTTTTCGTTCTTTCCATTGCTATCCCATGGGCTAAAAAGCTCTCTAATATAGATTAATTCAATAATGTCTTACTTCCCCCTTTCTCTCCTGCAGTTACTTTTAAAGAGGGTAGCCATAATTATTTTAACATGCAAGTCTGTCTTCTTTTCAAAATCCTGAGATGACTCCTCAAAGTAGGAAGAAAATTTAAAAGAACCCACTAGGTGTTGCATAATCTGCAAATTACCTTAGTTACCTAATTTTCTACTTCTCCCTTCACTTGGTCCATATGGAGCTCATTTGCTGCTTTTTTTTCACACACCAGGGAGATGCCTGCCCTGGAGATATTGCACTTGCTGTTTCCTTTGCCTTCTTCAGATAATTTCTCCAAATAACTCCGTGTCTCTCTTCCTTATCACCCCAGGGGAATAGTTTCCTGGAAACCCTACTTAAAGTTGCAACTTTTAGCCAACTATCTTTTTCATGACCTTCCTAGATTGTTTTCAAATTCACTTAAAATTTAAATCCCTATGTATCATATTTATTTTGGTAATTTTTTTCTTTCATTATGAGAGTATTAGCTCCTTGAGGGGAGGAATTTTTATCTCATGTTGACTGGCACATTTCTGTTTGGGACATCTTCAATTACTAACACAGTAATGTGTAATCAATAAATATTTACTTAATGCATTAAAATAACTTAAGTAAGACACTATTTTTGGTATTTAGTATCTGTGAGGCAAACACAGCAATGTGTAACTCATTACAAAAGATTAAGAGGTAGATCATGAGAGCATTAAAAATTTTGGGAAGCAGGCTTTGACTGTTGTCATTGGTTTGCTCCAGCTCCTGGCAACATCATGTACCACCAGAGGGGACACTGTTTAGTGTTGTGTCATCTTTGCAGTGAATGGAGTTCATGGTTTGTGAAGCCACTGTGGATGCCAGTGCCATCTTTCAGCACTCCTGAAGACAGCATTTTGTCTTCATCCATAGAATCTTTATTAGCTAATTTTCAGAAGTAGATGACCAAGTTGTTCTTCCTAGTCTATCTTAGGTGACCATCACAGGACAAAAACCTGATGGGCAGCTAGTGAGAAGTAGTCAAGTTGGGTCTAAATTAGGGCCTCTAAAGGGGTAATTCTGTGCAATGGTGTAGATGGAAACCCACGTACTGTGGATCAAAGTGTACATGGAGATGAGTGGGGGAAGCGGGATCTTTCAGTCATTTAAACATCAATCTTGTTTCTTTCTGCCACTCAGAATCTAGTACTCCCCAAGTGGAAATTGTATTAGGGGGTGAAGAGCTTTGATTTAATAACACACCCATGGGTTGTGTGTGATAAGGTCTTCACAAAATCATTCATGTAAAACACCTAGAAAAATTCCCAGCACATAGTTGGCCCTTGGTCAGAACTAACTCTCTCCCACACAGCAGTGATTGCCTGATTAGGAAAGGAAATGAAATAAGAGCCAGACCACATTGGTCATTGGTATTTGGGCTGACCATGCCCTGGCTCTCCTGCCATTAAACCACATATCTGAGAGTGGGCTCAGATCAGCACACAATTTTCCCCCAGTGGGCACTGTGGTCACGTGGCTCAGCTGGGGCACAGAAGGGCATCAGAAATTGGATCCTGAGATTTAGATCCAGGGACAATGAGTGTCAATGAATGACCACAGCAAGACTATGAGGTGGGTGTCCTCATGATTTTCTGTTGGACTTGCCCAGGTAACCATAACTTTCGCAAAGGGAAAAAATGGGTGGGTGGGAAGCGGCTTAAAAACTTCTCATGTAAGCCTGAATAGTTCACAAGTTATGACATATATGAGATGAGAAATGGATGGTAACTTTCAGTCCCTGACCTTATTTTAGCTCATGATATTAATTCTCCATCAAAGCTTCCCACATATATGGTCAGTTTGATTGCTACTTATTCCATCTGGTGAAGTCTACATATATGGTCACTATTTATGTTGTTGAGGAGGGTATTTTCAATGAAGAAGTTGTTCTAAAAAAAAATCTATCATGTGACCAAAATTGTGATATCAAGTTTTCCTAGTTTCGTGCTTCCTACATTCCACCTTCCAATTACTATTGTTGTTTGCTGTTGTTTCTTCTCACTTAAAATCATTCCCTCTTAGCAAATGTGTCGGGCAGGGTTCTCTTAGAGAAATAAAATTCAGGACACTAGTAATTCTTTTTATATCTTTATATATTGAGAAAGGTATATAAGATAAGAAAGAAAAAGTTAACTCTCTATAAAGCAGTACAGATTGCTCGGTGCAGCTCACTTGCGTGAGACAGCTAGAAGACTGGCAGTCCTTCAAATCTTGAGGGCCGCTGAGTAGTCCTCTGTAGAGCAATCCAGGCTATCTGGTCACAGGCAGCAAACAGCAGAGAAGGTCGCCAGCAGTCAGATGACAGAGTCCAACAGTCCCCAGCTCAAGAGATGTATATCCCAGGAGCGTGGCGAAGTAGGGCTTGAAGGACCCTCAACTCACAGCAACACAGTCCATGATTAGGTGTCCCACGGGTAGTGTTGCTTGGAGGTCGAGGCACAGGACGAACAAGGCAGCTCTCTGGTCCGAAGATCCGGAAGCAAGAGAGAGGGCGGGACTCGCCGAGCTCTTCCTATCTCTGCCCTTCAATTCATCCTGTGTGTTCATTGGCCATGCCGTCACAACAGACCCACCAATCTTCTGTGGCCATGTTGGCATAACAGACCTACCCATCACAGCAAATAAGGTCCCCTAGAGTTTCATTCCATTTATGTCATTAAGGTTGGATTCTACTTTGAGTAGGTAGATTTTCCCAGCGGGAGTAGATACATAGTCTGTTGTCGATTTGAGTCTATTATGAGTGAAAGCATTAAGGAGATAAATAATTCTCTGGAAATGGGACACACTCTCACTTCCTGAGAGACATTCCTGTCAGAGACTGTGGAACTACACTGATGCAGTCAGAGTCTTGGAGCTGGAGGAGCCATGTGGAAACTCATGGCACCACCACTGGCTCCACAAGACATTGCACACACTGGCCTTTGATCTTCCTGCATTCATCATCATTGCATGGCTGTATGAGTCTAAGGAGAAATTTATGAACTAGAACTGACATATGAGGTAATATCAGGCTTTATAAACACTTGATCTGAATTGGGCTGGAATGTTTTCTTAATGTACAACTACTCTTGGATATAAAGCTCGTTTTTTATGCAAAAATGAATTTGCTTTTCTAGTCTACCCAGACTAATAGACCAACCCTATTTTGAGTGCCTTTCAACCCAATGAGCTCACCTTCTGACATTATAAATGACAATGCCCCCTGCTATTCCTAAAGTTTTCAGTGCTAATTCCTCAAAA
This sequence comes from Nesogale talazaci, assembly GCA_004026705.1. Classification (NCBI taxonomy): domain Eukaryota; kingdom Metazoa; phylum Chordata; class Mammalia; order Afrosoricida; family Tenrecidae; genus Nesogale; species Nesogale talazaci. The sequence continues at coordinate 59,171 of PVJH01012223.1, forward strand.
GTGGACATCCTGTTCCTTCTTCATAGTCCGTTCTTATTCTGGAAGTTCTGCTGAAGCCCATTCAACTTGGGTGACCCTGATGCCCTTTGAAATACTGTGGGCATAAGCTCACATGCAACAAAGTGACAGACAAGTGGTCGAATAAAAGTATAGGAAGTGGCAATTTAGAGTAACTTTTTGTTCAATACAGTACTCTGCACTTAGTTTTTGGAATCTGTTTAACTATTTCATGCCAAATTAGAATATTAGCCAATTACCAAGGCAGAGTTCTAGATTCACACATAACAGTAGTGTGGATGGTCAACTACCTTGCAGTGACTTGTTCTCTTCATGATAGAATCACTCTGAGTCAGAACTTACTTGAGGGCACCAAATAATAATGACACCAGCTCTAGGTTTACTCTAAAATATATTAATAATCCATGTCCCCTAAATATTCACAGTTGACTATAAAGTAACTAAATAAGATTTTAGATTGTATAGGCTTTCTTGGCTTCCATCTCAATTTTAAAAAAAACAACAACCACATGTTTCTTAGTAGAAGTGACTCTTTGGATAGTGGATAAATTTTCCTTCTTTTTAAAAATAATTTTATTTGGGGCTCTTACAGACCTTATCACAACCCATACATGCATCCATTGTGTCAAGCACCTTTGCATATGTTACCATCATCATTTTCAAAACATTTTCTTTCTGCTTAAGCCCTTGGTATCAACTCATTTTCCTCCTCCTTTCTCCTCCCTTACCTCCCTTGATAATTTATTAAGTATTATGTTTTTCATGTTTTACACTGACCGGTTTCCCTTCACACACTCTTCTTCTGTCCACCCCCCTGGCAGGGGTTATATGTTGATCACTGTGATAAATAGTGGTCAAATTCTAACACTTTGATTTGCTAAAAGAAGAAGGCTTTTCTTTGTAATGGGGATTTTTCTCTAGCAATAACACTTTCATTTCCTGGAGTTATTTTGTGGGATAATCAAATTGTCATGATATTCTTGAGAAGATACAAAACAAGAGAGATTGGTCCATGCATATAATATCTTAGGCCACAACTTTAATCTTCAAGTGAACTTAAAGTCAATCATCTGATGAGGAAATTGACACTCATGATCACTTCCCTAATACAGTGGGGTGGGGGTGGGGGTATAGGTTGTCATGGTTCCAAGGAGAAAAGTGCAAAATGTCCCTGTATGTTTCTATAATATCAGTGGATTTACAATAATTTTCTAAATGAGTTTAGAATTTAAAGGTATTGCTATGAAGAGTCTAATGGTGACTCTTTAACAAAGATGAAAATAAGTGGAAGCGCCGTCCTGTTAATCTAGAGACTATCCCTGCATATTTTATTACATGCATTTTTGATATTTAAACTAAAGACTCGTGTACTTTAAAAATAATTGCTTAAATACGATTACAACTACAGTCAGAAAAAACAATCCCATTGTCTTTTCCTTCAGTTATATGATCGAGCCATTTCTTGAAAGAAAGTATAACATTTCAAACTTTTTCTTTTACTATTTTGTCTGGTAATGCCACTGATATATAAAATGTTAACATTTTGTCCAGAGTCTATCAGACAAGTCAAAGAGTATGCAGACTTTTTATTATTTAATTCAATTTTGGATTATAAATTCCTCGTGTTGAAGCCCTAACAGATAACTCAAATAAAATCTTGAAATATCTCAGTCCTGGAAGGAGTTGTGTTTAAAGAGGCTCAGTTCAATAACCAAAGGTAATTTAAAAGGGATTCTCTTTCTTACTGGAAACTAAAGAAGATTCTATGTCAAACCTGTGTTAGCACCTTTCAAACCTACCTTCCTGTGCTACTCAATTTTCTTGCTTGTGTGCAGCACCCAGCCTTCAGCATGATTTCTCTCTCTAGTTCTAAACCTTCTTCTTCACCTGGCCTCAACCTATCCTTTTCCTCTCTAGTGAAATCTTTGCTGTTTTAGAGGAGGAACCAAAAGGAAAGACGGAAATTTTAGGTGCTCTTTTTCAAGTCATTGTAGCCAATATAAAGGTGAACCAAGCATCATTGTTGAGGGGCAGAATAACACCTCACCTATTCCAAATAACCCATTTTTAACACAATGTCTATGTATAAAAATCTAATATTATAGCAATTACATTTTCAAAGAGCAACACCCAATGCAAAAGATTGCTTATCTAATTATAGATTCATTTTTTAAAATGAACTATTTATTTAATAAGACTTTTATAACACAATGAATTCAGACCAAGCTCATCATCATTTATAGGATCTGACATAAGGAATTCTACTTTGCTACATGTGCTGCAGATTATTCTTTCTGCACATCTGGATGCCCAGAAGACTAGCTTGCCTGTTCCTCACATTTTCCTTTATAATCATTTTATCAAACAGTGCTATTAAGCGAGGACATTTGGACAAGAAAATGACCCTCAGTTTGAAGTAAATGTCTGAGCTATGCCTTTTTAAAAAAAAAACTATAAATACCATGGTATTTTATAACAGAGAGGGAGATAGATGGTCCATTTCAAAATACTCTTTCATTGTCATTATTTCTTTAAGTAGACTAGATGAAATTAGTGTTCAGCAATTGGAACACTGCTGGTCGACTCAATTGCTTTTTTGTTGATATTTGTTTTGTTTTTCCTAGGTGAGCCACTTCCTTGTACCCATCATCACATCCAATATTTTCTTCCTAGAAAACATAGCATGTTATCTTTTGTGTCTCTGCTTGAGTTTCATAGTGTGAGTGTTTTAATGCAACCTAACTAGATTTCAACTGCATAAAGATTCTAGTTTTATCTCCACTCACAATAGTCTTCCTTGCTAATTATATGGTTTATTACAAAGTAGAAAGACTCACTCTTTTAGTGTTGCAGTTGTTTTTGTTTCCACTTTTAGTGCACTTCAAAGTAACCTTAATTATCGCAGTGTTCGCAGTTACCTGGAGGATTAGCATACAGTTTACTAAGGGATGCTAGCTGTTATCTTCTACCAATGCCATCATTAGAATGTATTCTCTGCGACTTCATTGCTTGGAAATTGTATTCCTGGTTATTTTACAGTCTAAAGATTGCATTTTAATGTAACTTGTAAGGTTGTTTTTCTTTTCTTTTTTGTCTCTTTTCTTCTAGAGGGTGTGAAATTACTAGAAAAAGCTTTACTAGAACTCTGAGGCAGCTGGCAAATTGACCTGTGAGATGTCAGGAGACTCAAAAATGACTATCATTATACAGTACAGCATAGCAACAGAAGAGTACTCAAGATGGAACTGGGTTGTAAGAAAACAGAAAAGACCAATTTGCCATAAAATCAGTGAAGAGTTTGCCTTTGTATTTTGTATAAATTATTGTGTTGGAAGAATAACCTTGAAATACTCTGAATGTTCCAGACAGTAACAAAGACAGATTGAATAATTTTTCATTAAACTTTGAAGGATCATGTTTTATAATGTTCACATACTTTGGATCACATTTTGTCTTTAAATATATGCATTGATATAAAATTTCTAAAATAATGAGATGACTATTAAATTTCTCAGGCACTTGCGATAACTTTGTTTGCTCTAAGGAATCTGTCTGTATCCTAAAGGGGCCTAAGATCAAGCTGGGTATCTTGAACCATGACCTTCTTTCTTACACATTCCCAAAGCCCATTGTCATGGGCTCAATGATACATTCACATCACAATAATTGAACATAAATCAATATGATACTATGATTTTTAAGTTCAGATGCATGTGAATGGAATTCATTCACATAGTAGGGGACCTGCTGACATTACATTAGTTGATTTGGGTTCTTTTTTATATTCTCTGTAGAATTTGTTACAAGCTGTCGTAGTCCATAGGAAAAGAAAAAGGACTATGTGCAGCCTTACAGGAAACAATCAGGGAGTTGAGGAGAGCCAAGATGAGTCTAGGCACATCCTAGACTTGGTGGGCACATCCCTGGGAAAGCAGGCTCTTGCATCCCTGGGGGAAGTGGCTGCATCCCTGAGGGGGCATGCCCATGGGAGTCCCCCATCCATGGGGGATGCCCATTGGGGGACCCCTGGGAGACCTCATACTAGGAGGTGGCCCCATCATACCTGGAGGGGTGCTTCTCTGCCCATAAGTGGCAGAGGACCTCCACAGCTGGGTGGATACTGGGTTGGGGTCCCTGCAATACTGGCTGTGGCAGCAGCGGCAACAGCAGCAACAGTGCCTCTTCCTTGTGGAGTCATCATCTGTTGGGATGGACCACCCAAACCACAGACGTGACGAGCATGTCCTGCAGAAGCTTGGGGCATATATACCCCAATGGATAGCTTTGAGAAGAATGGAAATTCTTCATTGTGATCATGTGGAATTTAAACATGGATCAAGAGTCGGTTGTGCCAGCAGAAATGAGAATACTGTGCGGTTCAAAATCAGAAAAGGTAAGGCTGGGCCTCCTACTCCCACCACCTGAGGGCAGTGATGCCTAAATAAAAAAAACAAAAACAAACAAACAAACAAAAAAATCAGAAAAGGTGTCAGGGTTGTATCCTCTCACCATAGTTTTTCAGTCTGTATGCTGAGCAAATCATCAGAGAAGTCGGATTAAACGGAGAAGTATGTGGCATCAGAACTGCAGGAAGTCTTTTTAACAATCTGTGATATGCAGATGACGCTTCCTAAAAGTGAGGAGGAATTGAAGCACTTACTGGTGAAAATGAAGGATTGTAGCCTTCGATATGGATCACAACTCAATATAACAGAAACAACAGTCTTCACAACTTGACCAAGAGGTAACATCACAGAAGAGAAAAGATTGAAGTTGTCAAGGATTTCATTTTTCTTGGATCCACAATGAATGCTCTTGGAAACAGCAGTCAAGAAATCAAATACCACATTTGCATTGGATAAATCTGCTGTACAAGGTCTCGTTAGAGGGTTGAAAAGCAGGGAGACTACTTTAAGAACTAAGGTATGACTGACTCAAACTATGCTAATTTCAGTGGGCTCCTAGTCATATGAAATTTGTTCATTGAATAAGGCGGACCAGAGAAATATCAATGCATTTGAATATGGGGCTAACAAAGAATATTGGAATTACCATGGACTGTCAACCAAATAAAGAAATATGTCTTGGAAAAAAGTATTGTCAGAATACTTCTTAGTGGCAAGGATGGTGAGGCTTCCTCTCAAGTATTGTGGACATATTGCCAGGAGAAATCAGTCCCCTAAAAAGGACATCAAGTTTGGTAAAATAGAGGGACTGTATACAAGTTTGGTAAAATAGCGGAACTGTAAAAAAGAGAAGGCCATCAAGAAGACGGATCAGCGTACTAGCTGCAACAAGGGTCTCAAGTGTAAGAACAATTGTGAGGATGGGCAGGACCTGATGGTGTTTTCTTCTGTTGTGCATAGAGTCCCGAAGAGTCTGCTCCATGGTACCTAACAACAGGAGCAGCACTGACACTGCATTCATTGTTTTGGAAGAAAAATGTCTGATGGCTGCACATATATGCCCCAATTGTGGTGTAGTGCGACACCATCCACGTGGATGGCAGTTCAAAACCACCGACCACGCCAGCTTTCTTCTCTCCTAAACAGTTCCAGTCTTAGAAACCCCCAGGGAGGCTTGCTGGGAGATGGCATCAATGAGATGGCCGTGCTTATCCACATGTGATAGCTCTTTGATCTTTTCTGGTAGTCAACAAACTCTGTGAGCATTGATTTCATGAACTCCTGCTGTCCACTCAGAAGCAGCTGGAATCTGTGGGCTACGTAGGATGGGAAGTCCAACTCTAAAGACTTCTCTCACTGGTGTTGTCACCACGTTTTCCGGTTTCTTCAAAGATATGCTCTTCTTCTTTTGAGGATCAAGGAATGACAAAATGGGTTCCCAAGGACACTTGTGTACATACTTGTATTTTGCAGGATGTCTCGCAGTGTGATAAGTACCTGTTAAAAAGCACTCTCCTCGTCATATAACTAATCTAAAAACACAAGCACACCTTTAGGAATCTAATGAATAAATGATAAATCATGTACTATTGCAGTAAAAAGTGCCTGCCTTATCTGACATATTAACCAGACTCAGGCCATAAAATATTAATTATGCATCCAACAGCTTTACTTTGAATGGCAAATAAGCATCTTGTGCTGATGCAATTAGATAAAAAAGGAGATTACCTGTTCGGTTGCAAATGTCTCAGTTTCAGGAATTCAACTGTGCTCAATGAAACAATTTGCTTGAATTAACATAATAAA
>PVJH01012224.1:0-65326 GCA_004026705.1 Nesogale talazaci
TTTTTTTTTTTTTTTTATGGCCGATTTAAGAGAACAGTGTGTGGCTGTGAAGTTTTGTTTTCTGCTTGGGAAAAAGGCCACAGAAACTGTTGTGATGTTGAACATGGCTTACAAGGACAGCGCTTTGGGAGAAACTCAAGTGTATGTATGAGTGGTTTTCTCATTCCAAAAACAGCGAAATGTCGATGGATGACAAACCTCATTCTGGACGTCCTTCAACTTCCTGAATGGATGAAAATGTCCATTCTTAGTAGATTTAACGTTCGTTCCACCAAGTCGGAGAGTTAATCAAGCTTTCTATTTAGAGAGTCTGAAACGATTGCGTAACGATGTGTGACCCCAAAAAGGCCGGATTTGTGTAAGATTGGGTTGGGGTGGGTGGGGATGGGGGGGTTGCCACCACTGTGCACCTGTTTATGCAGCCATCTCAGTACACCAGTTTTTGGCAAAAAACAACAACAACAACAAAACAGCATGGCTCTTTTACTTACCTGACTCCTCATTTCTGTGAATGAGGGGGACATGAAAGGATAGCAATTTGAAGACAGAAAAGAGGTGAAAATAACAAACGAGCCAGGTGCTGTCAGTCTCCAAACAGATGAGTTTGAAAAATGCTCCCAAGAACTGAATCGCAGATTTGACAAATATATTATGTACAATGGAGAGTACTTTGAAGATGATAAGGTTGTTCTGTAAAAAGTTTAAATACATGGGTTAAAAAAATCCAAGTTTTGTTCGGCACCTCTTTATACTTAGTTTCTTTATAGAATAACAAATTGCCCATCCTTTATACAAATGAACACGAGATTACCACAAAAATTGCTAAGAATCTATTTAAAGTACATGGTGGCTTTGTTTTAAATTAAGAATATAATACATGGCCACCACTACATTTTAAAACAAGGTCCTCAATAAAGTTTTGTTCAACAAAATGATGTGACTACAATAATGGATACTACTTAACAATTCAGCAAAGGTCACATTAATCATCCCCACTGATATTCAGGAGAACCTGAGAAATAATTATGATTACTTTACCAAAAAAAAAAAAAAAGAAATAGACAAGGGAGCAGAGAGAGATAACCTCAGTGATTTTTCCTCTGCCAAATTATGTGGAGGACTGCAAAATGACAAGTTAGTTATATCGGTAAATTGTCAATTGTATCAGAATTCACTAAAATGATTGTGGTGATGAACTTATGTGTCAACATAGCCGTGCTTTGATTCCTTGATTTGGCAGACCCTGAGCAGTCTCCTTTCCTTCTGGAATCTGATGTAGGAAGGCAATCAGTTGGAAAAGGGATTTCCTTGAGTGCGGACCTGCATCCATTTTTACAAGTAAATGTTACAGCAAAGTGCTTCTCTCTCTCTTGCTCTCGACCTGCCTTCCTCTTGTTGCCTGACCCCTAGTTCTCAGTTCATAAGCCTGCACAAGTCTCCAGCCTGTCGCCTGACTTGTAGAGCTTGGATTCATCAACCCTGGAACCACATGCGCCAGCTGAGGTCTTCAACCTGTGCTGGACTCACAGATTTGGGATTTGCCAGCCCCATAATTGCGAATGCCATTTCCTTGAAGCAAATTTCTCTCTATCTATATATGTATGTAAAGTTACCAAATTTTAAGTGGACAGCATTGACGGGGGTTGGGGTGGGGTTTCTTGATTAAAAATTTGATCTATATGAAGCAACAAAAATTTTCATAGAATGCAAAAATAGTATTGTAATTTATTTAATTTTAAAACTCACTGGGTCATTGTTAAGTTGTTAAAAAGGGGGACATCTGGTCACCTTAGTTCTTTGATTTTTGACTCTCTAGACAACTGAGGCTAAGAAAATGATTATGATGAAAGGCCATCAGTTATGACTTGACAGCCAATAAATTGTTTATTCTGCAGTACTTAAGTTTAAACTGAAGAAAACTCTAGTGTATTTTATTGGCAATCAAATTTTCAGCACTCAGATAAGCACCAGTTACTACAAAGCAAGTGGGATGAATGTTAATTCTATGCCAATTTCTTTATAGATACTCATGTACTGTCTCTTGATAGGGAGCTCCAAAATATTTGTGAAAAACTCCATTTATCTTTAATTCCCTTTTCCCCCCAGAAACTTTTTGAAGTCTTCTCATATATAAGTAAAAAATAATAATATCTTAACTATATCACCAGTGGTCAGTAAACCTGTGTGGCATCATGACCTATTCTTTTCATAGAATGTAACAAACTTGGTCTTGACTCCATGATTATTAGTATTTCTCTAATATTACTTAGTGTGTGTGAAACAAGCACCTCTCTAAATGATATTAGTCGCTTTGAGGTCTCAGGTACCATCTAAGATAAAAATTATTATAGGGAAAATAATGACCTAGTAAAGATTTCAATGAATCATGGCTACAAATAACTGCTTTCCAAAAGCTATTCAAACATTTTGTAAGAGCAATGTTACTGTTTGGTTTTGTTTTTTTGGTTTGGGGGGCATCACTGCCCTCTGCTGGTGGGAGTAGGAGGCCCAGTCTTTGCTCTGTGGCGCTGGAATTGAACCTCTATCCCGTGGGCCGCAGTCCCACGCACAACCACTACGCCACCGGGGCTCAGCCTAATGTTAGTGTTTTGTATCAGATTTTTCAGATTTGAGTTCAGCAATTCAAGTGATCCTAGGATACTATAAAGCAAACAACTCCATTTCATAAATACTGTAGAACTGTGTCTCCACAAATTGACGGTTAGGATTAGTTTTATAAAGCCGTTTATTTTGCTTCATCAGAAATCTCAAACACTGGGTTAAAATGTATTTTTTTTTTATTCTTGAGCAACCTTAAAAAATCAACAACTGGCAACACTTGTGTTTATAAAAGAAAATCGTTACCATTTTGTTTCTAGAAATTACAACATCCAATAAATATTCTGATTATGCTCTCTAAAATGGAATAGTCTCTACTCTTCTTTCAGTTATTCTAAGACATCCTTATAATAACTATCTGATATCCTCATTCTATTTATAAATCAAACTGACCCTAAACTTCTAGAAAATCTGGTTTAGGACACTGACGAATAAAGTATCTTGGAAGAATGAACAATACTTTTCAAAAAATAACTGAAGAAATAAATTTGATTATCTTACTTTATGTATATTATATATTTTATTGCATTTTGTAAATAAAAGTTGTTCCATGGTATTAGAAAATCAAGAAAACTCATATTTACTTTAGAATTTGTTACATAAAGCCATAGTGGCGAAGGGTTGGTAAGTATTTGAAAGTGTTCATTATTACTGAGTACTTACTTTGTATAAGAACAATTATTTTTGATATTCTTTTTGGTTGACCAAAATCCCTTACTTTGGGTCCCCAGCTAAATTTGAATTGCCTGGCCTTCCATGCTACCTTCCCATCAAAAACATCATTGGATTAATGGCTGAAAATCCCAAGCTGGAGAAGCCAGTGACTATGCCCAATGGGCAAAGAACTGGCAGCTGTTGGACTTTGGTTCAAAACTCTTGCCTTAAGTGTGCTTATTGAATGATGACCCGAACCTTCCATATACTTTCTAAGCTAATGCCCTTCGTGCTTCATGATGGCATGTACTAATCTGGTAGAAGTTGTTCTGCTTTTGTGAATGAACATTATTGGAAGCCTTTCCCTTTCACCAACTACTGTTGGTGACACTGCCTATGTCAATAGTGTGCAAAGCTGTAAAAGTCAAAAATTCATGTATTTCAGGTCATAGCTGGTCTATACTCTTACAATTTCCTTTTCTCAACAATGTTTAAACTTCCGTACCATTGGCAAAACTAATGACACTATCAATGTATAATGCTTATACATTGAGGTGCGAAGCACAAGGTCAGCAGTTCAAAACTACCAGCTACCCCTTCAGGAGAGGATGTGGCTTTCCCCTCCTATGAAGCCTTGTCAGCTCAGAGATTCATAGTGGCAGTTCTACTCTTCCCTACAAGGTCAGTGTAGAACTATCCTTGACTCAACGGCAGGGGAAGTGATGCTCCAAGGATGATGGCTGCTAATGTTCTCTAATGAATTACCAATGGTGTCTCTAAAATGAACCAGAGATATAGATAAACCACAACTGCATGGATTGATTTTTGGCTTGCACGTAATTCTAGCCTAATCTAAAAACAACTAGCTTTTATGATGACCCTGCTTGATGCTCGCCTTCATGGAGCAATACCGAAGATGTGGGTGCTATAACAAAATGTGGAGCAGAAACTAGATGGTGCCAACTTTTCGAAAGAATAGCTTCTGGGGTCTTAGGGCTTGTTTTCTAAGTGAGGCATCAACTTAGTCTACATGGACGAAGCGCCCCAGCATGTGTGATCCAAGGATTGTAAAAACATAACCAAAATCTAAACCAGGGAATGGTATTTGAGCTTAAATTGTGAACACCTGATTTGCAGAAGGCACTGGAGGACAGTGAAAAACCCCAAAATACATTTGCATGAAATAAACATTGGTGAATCCCTTTGATCATACATGAAGGTTGTGACTAGCCCTATCGTCAGATAGAGAGCATTGCAAAGTCTATTATGGCATACATAGTTTAAAATGTCATATTTTATCGTCTCATGTCCCTTTTGACCTAAAGTTGTCTCAATTAAAAAAAAATAAAAGGAAAATACATGTGGATTAAACCCATGGTAAATCCCATCTGACCATGGACTAGGAATCTGAATGGCATTGCCATTATGCAGAGTCCACTGGAAAGTAGATTACTAAAGGTGTAGTTAGGTTAAAATGTACAACTCTGGAATTGATTGATGTGATTGAGCTTTTCAATTACAGGATCTGTGAATTATATGCCAATGAAACTTGAGAAAAATGACGATTTCAGTTATGGCTCATATTATCAGAGCATGTATGAGGCAACGAAAAGAAATGAACCTAGAATGTTAAGTACCTCCCAGGTCTCACACAAATACAACCAGCTGATTTTTGATAAAAAGTACACAAATAACTCGATGAAGGAAAAAAAATGATCTATTGAATAATTGGTGCTAAAAGAAACAGGTATCCATAAATCTAAAGCAGACCACTGCTTTTGGGTCTGTTCTGATCTGCAGGAACTTCATACAAAATTTCTGAGACTGTAAATTCTTTACAGGAGCAGAGAGCTCCATCTTTCTCTTACAGAGCAGCTGAGGCTTGATTCACCCACATTCCATAGATGAAAGAAAGAAAGTAAAACAGAAAAAGAAAGAAAGAAAGAAGGAAGGAAGGAAGGAAAATGAAGAAGAATTTTGACCTAAATCTTATACTTTAAAGAAAAAAAATTAACCAAGAATGGAAGAATGGATCATGGAGTATAAAACTTTCGAAGAAAATGTAGGCAAAAAATGTGTAGACTCAGGCAAAGAAAACAAACAAACAAAAACACGCAACAGACTGAAAGAAATATTTATGATCCACATGTGCAACAAAAGATTTGTATATAGAATGAATAAAGAGCATAATACAGTAAAACAAAACAAACAATACAATTAGCAAATGAGAAAAACACATAGACATTTTACTGAAGAAGATATACAGATGGCAAAGAAGTACATAAAAAACATTCACTAGCTATCAGGAAGATGTAAATTAAAACCAGAGAGCCATATCACTATACAATTTTCAGAATGGCTAAAATAACACAGTGACAACATCAAATGCTGGAAACGGTACAGAGAAATTAGCTCACTCATACAATTATAGAGGAGCCTGTGAAATGCAACACCCATTGTTGCATGCCATTGATTTATTTTCAATTCATAGTGGCTCTGCACACCAGTAATACCTGAGCTCACTGTTCCAATCACTGTGTCAATACATCACATTGAGGGTGTTCTTCTTTCTCAATGACCAAATATGATGATCTTCTGCAGGGAGTGGTCATTCCCAATAACATGGCCAAAGTATATGCTAAGAAGTCTTGCCATTCTCACTTTTGGAAGCATTCTCGCTGTACTTCTTCCAGGAAAGACAGGGAATGTCTCCTGGCAGTTCATGATACATTCAAAACTATTCATGCCTGCCCCATAATTGTAAAATGTCAATACCACAATTCAATGTCATCATTCTTATATAGCAATTGCACTCTTGGGCAATTACCCCAGAGAATGAAAGCATAATCACACAAAATTCTGTCCATGGGTATTCATCCAAAACCAAACCCAAACCCATTTCCATCAAGTCGATTCTGATTCACAGCGAACCTCTCTATGGCTTCCAAGCCTGTATATCTTTATTTTTTAAAGTATATTTCAAAACTGTTCATCTTAACAGGAATAGATGGCCGCCCTTTTCTCCTGCAGAGTTGCTGGTGAATTTGGAGAGTAGGTTTGAACCATCAACCTTCTGGTTAGCAGTTCAAAGTTTATTGACAACAAATATTCAGTCTAATTAAAAATTGTGGCTATTCATAGTAATTAAATTAACAGCCAAATTTGGGGAGTAATTAAAATGCTTCTCAATATGTGGATGATTTAACAAATTCTGATATACACATATAATTGAATACTCATGAATCAAAATTCTTTTTAAAAGGAATATGAATACATGGAAAAACATAGATGGAGTCTGCTGGACCGCTAAGGAATTATACTGATTGGGGGGAAAAAGCCAATCTGGAGTGGTCAAATATTACATGATCTTATTCATGATAATCTGGAAATGACAAAATTACAGACATGGAACACAGATGATTGGTTAACAAGGGTGGTGTGGCAGTCATGTGCTTATGTTAATTTTATGATTGAAATGTAGGGGTGGAGTCTAGCCTATTAACCTGGAAATAGCCATTGAGTAGCCAATGAGGCCTCTATGTGGGCATGGCTTTCTCCTGAGAAATCTTACGATATTTCCCTCGTGAAGATGAGAAGCTATCTTCCCCAGTTGTTGGAAGTTGTCTGAGAGACGATTAATCATGGACAAGACAAGATGGCAGTGTCTGAGAAGCTGGAGGAGCCGGCAGCTAGACCACACGGCTTTGTCCTGATGGAGTCAGACCTCTAAAGCTGGGGCGGCCACATGGAGACCTCTGCCAGCAGTGTGTTGCTTCTGCTATTGATGGACCCTGAACCCTGGAAGCGAGGAGCCATGTGGAGACCCCTGCCAGTGCTGGGATTCTGCACCCACCCCCTGACCTGTGACTTCGTGAGTTGGAAGGAGACTTTATAGACTGATTTCAGGCAAATGGGTTAATATTGGACTTGTGACTTTGGGCTGGACTGGACTGGGATGTTTTCTCAATGTCCTGTTCCTCTTGTATATATAAACCTTTTCCTATATCTATATGTGTGTCTATGAAATTTGTTCCTCTAGTCTACCCGAACTGACACAGGTGGATTTGGCTTTACAAGCAAGGATCAATGTGCTAATGGATTTATTCAGAATCTTGACTATAGAAGTATCAATAACCTTTTATATTCTATTATAGCTTTCCAAGATACTACAAGGATTTCTCAGTATTATTTCTTACCACTGCTTGTGAACCTATAATAATGTCAAAATAAAAAAGTTTAATTTGAAAATAAATTTTAAAAACTCAAGAGTTGACTTGATGTTACAGAAATGAACTGAAATGTTGAGATGAAATTATTTGACATGTGGGATTTGCTTTAAAATACTCAATGGATAAGATAAAACAAGATTGGCAACACATTAAAAATGACTAAGCTAGGTGATGAATAATGGCAGCTCATTATCTAGTGACTTTGCCTGTATGTATGTTTGATATTTTTCATATGGAAAACTTTTTAAAAAGGGTAAAATAATAAATGCTAATTAATAAAATAATGCATAGGTTTCTCTTATTGTTTACAATCACAGCTGGTAATCTGTGTCCAGCCCACCTCCATGGGCTACTCGTGTCATTTCTTTCTGGAAGATTTCCCTTCCTGCAAATTTTCTTGGCTTAAATCCCAACGTATAGTGACTGTATGCACAACAGCATAAAACAGTTCTGCACCATGCTCACAGTAACTTCATACCATCTCGAAGGTCACCTATAGCAAACAACTATTGTTCTAGTTTAGTGAGCATCCATTCCCTCTTCTTCAAGTCATAGTAGATTCATTTCCTTTGGGACAAGGAGATAGAACAGGTGACTTGGAATTTAAAAATAGCATACTGCTCTGGCCATATCCTACAATGTATAGGAATGATCACGTTATCTAAACTGGACCAATTAGCCACATTGCATCAGTTCCCAGCTTTGTGCTGGAATTATTTTTAAAAGAGCATTTTCTTATCATGGTGTTGCTAAATCAAAAGACGGAAAACTCCTGGAAATGCTGATGGCTGAATGTCTAAAACTGAGAAGACCTTTCCTAAGAAAGTAAAACCCAGAGAACAATGATATATGTTGGTGCTGTTGTCAACAAGTTGGTTTTAACTCCTGGAGATCTTATGCATACAGACCAGAACAGTGCCGGGTCTTAAGTCAACTCTATGATCTTGACCCAATGTCGAAACTGCTGTGTCAATCCACCTCATTGAAGGTTTATCTCATTTTCAGTGACCCTCTATTTTACCAAACAATAATAATAGAGTACTGGAATATAGCCACACCTAAAATTAGTCTCCCCTCAATCTTCCAGTATAAGAATTATTAAACAAGAGCGAGAAAGAGAGAGAGAGAGAGAGAGAGAGAGAGAGAGAACAAATTCTCTTTAGGGTCAAGAGCAAGATAACATAACATATGTGCTTGCTATAACCACATCTATTCACCATTGAATTGGAAGTCCTGTCAATTTCAATACAGAAAAAAATGGCAAAAGGTAATATTTTAAAATTTGTTTCTATAAATGTGTATACTATAAGTGATTATAAGTTGATTGAATTGAAGTCCTCTTTTTTTTTGAATTGCCTATAGGCCCATATTACTTGCTTAATGTCAGGGAATCAGAGTTAATATAATATGACCAAGAGTGTTTTGAAGAACTGGCTGGTTCAGATCCCTTCAATAGATCAGAACAGCCACTAGATCAACTTAAGAGACTGGACCAAAATAACATCCACATTTACAATTCATTGACATTGATGGCTTTTTTTTTTCATTCTGTGATATCATTATCACTATTTTCATTCTGTGATATCATTATCAGTATTTTTTCCAAAATATTCCATGTCATTAGCAAAAATTATACTCCCACCCCCCTTTCTTCTTCCTATCCCTAAATCAAACAAACCCACTGCCACACGGAGTCAATTTCTACTTATAAAGCATACCTATCCTTTATGGTTTCCAAGACTAAATGTTTGTTTTTAAATCATTTTATTGTGGGGTCATACAATTCTTATCACAATCCATCCATCTATCCATTGCATGTCAAGCACATATGTACATTTGTTGTCCTCGGTATTAACTCCTAATCGTTCCCCTTCTTCCCCACTCCTCCCTCCATCATGAACCCATAGTAATTTAGAAATTACCATTTTGTCATATCTTACACTGTCCAGTGCCCCCCTCACCCACTTCCCTGTTGCCCATGCCCCAGGGAGGAGTAAATTATATGTAGATCCTTGTAATTGGTTCTCCCTTTCTATCCTACCTTTCCTTTACCCTCCCAGTATCCTCACTCTCACCACTGGTCTTGAAGGGATTATCTGTCCTGGATTTCCTGTGTTTCCGGTTCCTATCTGGACCAGTGTATATCGTACATCCTCTGGTCTAGCCAGATTTGTCACATAGAATTGGGATCATGATAGTGGGGAGGGGGGAGGGCGGGAGAGGAAGCACTGAAGAACTAGAGGAAAGTGGTATGTTCCATCATTGCTACACTGCACCCTGATTTGCTCATCTCCTCCTTGCAACCCTTCTTTAAGGGTCAGCCAAGACTAAATCGTCGTGGGAGCAGAAAGCTACACCTTTGTCCCTCGGAGCAGACAGTGGGTTTCAACTGCCGATCTTTCAGTTAGCAGTCCAGCGCTAACCCACTATGCCACAAGGACTCCTTTCTATCCCTGGCAACTACACAGAATCTTTGACTTCTATGAAGTTAATTTTTTACTTGAACTAAAATATTAATATCTCCAACTGTGCATTTATTATAGTTTATGAAAACAGTGAAGTTATATCTTTATGTAGTAACATGCTTTCTTTGCCCATTTTTGAGTAGAAAGAATTACATGAAGTATATTGATAATTATTTTTAAAATACATTCTTGAACACAAATTAATAAAATAATTATCCCAACATCTGTATCAATGACAGTGAAATCAACAATGCATTCACCAGAATAACACTTTTATATATCTGGCTTGAAGAAGAAAACATATTTACAGCAAGATCTTTGTTTACATCTATCAAAAAGACAAATAAAAGCCTGACTGTTATGCTGTTTCATCATAACCCACATTATCATTTATAACCATACATAAAACTTACTAAAGAGTCTATATTTACTTTCATTTGGCAATCAAATATTCAACAAACTGTAACAGTGTGGCGGAGTGAAAGGGCTCTTACTTCATATTTACTGATTGACTAGAACATGAAGTAAAATAGCAAAAAACAAAAGGATTGAGAAATACAAATTTCAAAACATTCCAGTAATTATAATACTGGCTTTCTACAACTAAAATTCATGGTTTAAAAATACTTGTCCCGAAAAAAAAATACTTGTCCTGTTGACATGATGCATAGAGAGAAATAAAACCCATTATTACCATGATATTCCTGCTCAGAATGCATAAATAACCAAAAGTCAACCATTAAAAAACCAGAAAAACTCAAATTGAAGGACAAAACAATGGGTCTCAGCTTTTTTTTTTTTTTTTTAATGGCAAGGTCAGGAAAGACATGAAGAAGTCTAAAGAAATGTCTCATATTAAAGGGACACTAAGAATGACCCTTAATGAGCTTAATTCATAGCCTGGGGTTATTCTGATACTAAAAAAGGCATTCTTGAGACAAATGGCAAAATCTGAAGAAAGTCTGTGAATGAGATAATAACAGCATTGTATCAATGCTAATTTCTTAATGTTGGTAACAGTAAATGATTAGTAAAGAAGATATTGTGTTTGGGGGAAACACAATTGAGTGATATCTGGGAAACACACAAACAAGTAATATCTACAATGATCTCAAAGGTTCAGAGAGAGAAGAGGAGAGGGAGGAAGATAAAGGGTGGCAACATGTTAATCATGAGGACTTTGGGTGAAGGGAACGTGAGGCTTCTTTGTATATGCTTGTAACTTTCCTGTAAATCTGAAAGTTAAGTCAAACTAAAAAGTTAAAAGAGACTATAAAAATAGTTATATGGTTACAGAAAATACTGTAATACAAGACATATGTTTAAAAAAAATAAAGTAACCTTGAACTTCCCATAAAATATATCCCTTGATTGTTTCCACATATCAAGCAATTGCAGCTGTTGTAATCTCTCATTGGCTGTAACCTGTCTCAAATTTAAGTCCTGCAATGGGGAACAATGGTGTGACTAACCCTGATAAGCTGATAATGTGAACACCTTTTGTCAAACGGTTACCTCACTGATTCAAGCAAGTAGGAGGAATAACGAATCCCTCTGACAAGCCACACTTTGCTATGTTGTTACTTCACAATACCACACACCAATCCCATCGCCATGGAGTCGATTCCAATGGGTAGCACTCAGACAGGACCATGGTTCCATACAACTTCCTTGATGGAAGGAGACGGCTATGTATTTCTCCCGGGAGCTGCTGGGGAGTTCAAACAACCAGTTTTATGGTTGGCAGGCGAGTGTTTTAACCACCGCATCACCAAAATCCCAAACCAAGCTCACTGCCAACAAACTGATTCTGGATTCACAGGGCCCTAAAAGGCAGAACAGAATGGCTCCACCACTAGAGTGCTTCTCCACTTTCTCACTGGTAGAGCAAATAAAAAAAAAAAAAAAAAGACAAGAAAATATGATTCCGAGGTTTTCAATCTCATATGAAGGAACATATATGTTTGTGTATGTGGATATATGTACAGATGCAACTGACCTTTATACAACATAGGAGTTAGGATCCCTTATCCCAGGTGAAGAGTCAAAAACTCCAATAAGACTTTTGACTCCCATAAAATGCAACTACTGCAGATCTTATTGGTAATATTAAGTCGATATACTTTATATGTTCTATATATTACATATTGTCTTCTTACAATATAAACTAGAGAATAGAACATGATGACTGTGCTGCTTTTACTGATCCTCTTCAGTTTACGGCACAAACAACAAGATGAAGCATCCTGATGTTGAGGTGGCTGAAGAGGAAGGATTAACCTTGTCCCCGGAGTGGGGGGGGGGGGGGGGGGGGGGGAGGGTAAGACGTGAGGGATGTGGGGGTGAGCAGGACAGGCAGGCAGACTTGGTGTAACTTTACAAGAATACGCGGAAATTACTCTCTGGCTTTTTGTCTCTTAGTCGCTCTAAAAACATTTCCGTTTCTGGTGCCGCAACCGTGTGCCTTTGTTTCGGTGCACACATCGTACCCACTGCATCAACTCAATTCTGCTTGACTCAAAGGGACCCTGCACAGGGTTTTCAGGGCTGTGGATCTTTACAGGAGCAGGCAGCTGTACCTTTGTCCCTCAGAGCAGCTCGTGGATGTGCCAACCTTCCAGTTAGCAGTCCAACTGCATCGCCAGGGCACATATCATAGCACACATCCACACCTGCACACACATATACATATATATTCCATACTCTATGTATAGATTTTGTCCTATATTCTCTACATATAGTCTACTCTATATTCCAAATGTTTATCTAGAATATGTTTATTTTCTGTATAGGTGGATCTGTGCAGTTCAAACCCAACTGTATATGCAAACATGTTTGGGTATGCATCTATATGGAGCCCAGGTGGAGCAATTGGGTAAACATTGGGTTAACAGCCAGCTACAATATCCAAAGTTCAAACCCAGCCACCCCTCTACGAGAGAAATACAAGGTTATTGGCTCCCATAAACACTGAAAGTTTGGAAACCATATGGAGGATCCTTAGGAGTTGGAATCAGCTCTACGGCAGTTTGGGATGTATCTATATATTTTTAGTAATACATATTGCCATGTTCTGCTCCCTCCCTTTGAAAAACCACACCCACTGTCATCACATCAATTCAGACTCCCAGTAATCTCATAGGACGAAAGAGAACTGTCCCTTTAGGAGTGGTAGGTGGATCCCCGACCCCAGAGTTTAGTAGCTCAATATATAACCTATGACCCAGCCAGGACTCCTCAAGTCATAGATCCAAAACCAGACTGGCTCAGCCAGTTCTACACTGTTCTGCAGAGCCAGTAGGAGTCGGTCTTGACTCAAAGGCAGAGAGTTTGGTTTTAGTTTATACACAGGCTGTCAGGCACCATCAAGTTGCTTCCAACCCATAGAGAGGCTGTGCCCAATGGAACAAACCACTACCCAGTCCTGCAGCACCCTTGCAAGAGTTGTTATGTCTAAACCCATTGTGGTTGGCCCAGAGTCAATCCAGCTCCTTGAGGGCCTTTCTCTTTTTTGCTGCCCCTCCACCTTACCAAGTGACTCTACATTGGCAGTGTGCATTGAGAATGCTTAGGACTGCCCTGGAAAGGAGAAACTAGCTAAGCTTGCAGTGTTCCATTCTACATAAGAGAAATGAGTACAAAAGAGATAATAAAAGGCATGCAGTGATTTTAAAAGCTAAACATACATAGGGTGGAAAATCAGGAAATACCAGAAAGCTACAATAAAACAATCAATTAGAAAAGCCAACAGACTCGGATAAATCAAACTCAGCGCTGACTGACAGTAACCCTGCAGGGAGAGTAGTCTTGTCTCAGGTGGGTCTCCAAGACTATTATTCTTTCATGAATTAGTAAGCCTCCTCTTTCTCCTTTGGCGTGGCTGCTGGTTTCAAACTATTGACCTGTGGTTAGCAGTCCAAATGACCATTATGCCAATGAGGGTCCCCAGCTTGAGAGAGTCATTAGTAAACACTGGGCGTGAAGAACTGTTACCAATTCTGGGGATTCTAGAAAGAGAAAAATAGCAAAAGCAAGGACGCAGAGACAAGAACCAATATGGGATGACCAGGGTCTGAAAATAACAACTAGGAAGGTAAGTTTAGGGAAAGACACGGAGGTGGTAGAAAAATAGGCCCAAATAGATCATAAAACAAATTTTTCAATTATGAAATGTAAAATATAATATCATGTAAATATCATGAACAAGTCAACTCTACCCTGGCAGTACTGGCTGATAGTATGCCATCATTAGTTCATGAAGACCACAGGTCTATGAATCTGGATTTATCATGCTCACTTTTCTGCTTGGCAAAGAAAGGGGATATATATATATACATATGTGTGTGTGTATATATATATATATATAAATAAAAATTCCAACTCACATCAACCCAATAGGACAGAGTAGACTAGCCCCCGTGGCTTTCTGAGATGCATACTTTAGATAGAGATTATTTTGCTAATTAAACAGAGAATATTGGCAATGATAGCTGATAATACTTAAAGAATCAACTTTTAAAATAATTGATATAAATCCTTTTCCTGTTTTTCATTAATATAGATAAGTATGTTTTTTTTTAAAAACTTTTTATTGAGAATTTCACAAAGGTTTACAGAACAGATCATCAGTTTTACGTTCAACCATTCATTGACATTTTGCTTGTTAACTTCACTGCCATGTCGTCAGGCAGCTGTACCCTGTCCTCTAGGATCACTGGGAGTCAGTATCCGCTCAATGGCAGAGAGTTTGAAGTTTGGGAGATGACATTCAGTGACAGGGGAAAAAACTTGTTCCACAGGGGAAAGAAAACAACAAAAAAATGAAATATATCACATAGAAACCCCATTATTAAGGCTTCAACAGGACAGAAAGACAAAGACAAATCATCCCTAATAGGAAAACCATCAGCATGAGGCCATAATGGTGCCTCAAAGATTCATAGCTATGTGTGTCATTAGGGAGCACAACAAACCAAAGGAAACCGTCACAAAATATGATGCGCAGCACATCAATTCATCACTGCTGAAGACGGTACCCTGAAAAGGAGAGAGAGGGATTATGATTGGGGTGCGTTCACTACCACAGACAAGGACTTTATCCCATTGATTCTGGTGTCTTCCAACCACCTTATTGGGTTTGACTCCTGACCATCAGCTCTGGCACCCTAATTTCCATTAAGGACACATCGAAGGCACGTCCCATGCGGCTCAGACTCTTGCCTGCACTTGCTACAATCAAGCCGAGCCCCCTGACATCAAGTGGCCCCCAGCTCATTGGGATCCGTTGCGATTGAGTCAAGTGCAACTCACAACAACGCAGTAGACGGAGTAGACGAGCCCCCGGGGCTTTCTGAGCTGCAGATATAAATATGAATCTTCCTGGGGGTCGAAAGTCTCATCTTTCTTCTGAGGAGCGCTAAGTGGATTTGAACCAGTACGCTTGTGCTTAGCAGTCCGTGCATATCCTATTAAACTACCAGGGCTCTTTCACTTAAGTTTCTCATATGCACTCACGCCATCTATAGACTCACTGCCACCGACCTAATGTCAACTCAGAGAGACCCTATAGGACAGGTTAGAACTGCCTCTGTGAGTTTCTGATCATGTAAAATTTACAGTATAAATCTTTACAAGAGGAGAAAGCCTGATTTTTTTGCCCGGGAGCAGTTAGTGGGTTTAAACTGCTGATTCTGTGCCCCCAGCACAGAACCCTGTCTATATAGGGTTTCCTTATTCTCATCTCCCTCCCACAGAAAGACTGATGGGTTTGAATTGCCAACCTTTAGGCCAATAGTTTTCCAAAGTGGGCACCACCAGCCCCTGGTGGTGTCTGCAATGATCTAAGGGCTTTGTAAGAGCAGATACCTACACTTTATCCTGGATTCTGGGCTGAAGTACAAAAGGTTTTCATTGCTAGGGAGGTCATGAGGAATTTTTTTTTTTTAAGAGGACAGTAGACAATATAAGTTTGGGAACCTAACAGCATCAACAGGCTGGGGAAGAGAGCTTGTCATCTACTTTCAAACATACCTGTCTCGGAATTTAAATTCCAATGTTAGGTGCCCACATTATGTATTTTATAACAGTTAATTTTATAAAGTATGCTGTCTAGTGCTTTTAAAGGAAATAAATTAGTGGATTCATGAAGAGATCAGTTAAGTTCAAAAATTTTTTGGATGCCATGAATAGTAAGAAAGATATTTTATTTTTCTTTTAAAACTCTTGAGATAGTCTTGAGTATTTGGGTAATTGTAAGAAAGGAATACATTCCATTTATCTTGTCTCTTATTTCTAAGGCTAAACAATTTTCTCACCTTTTCTAGGGGAGAAAAGAGGCTGCAAATCTCAAATGTGATTTATGAAGACACTTTTAGTAAGTCTGAAGCAAGACAAAGAACAGACAATGACAAGACAGCTCATCCAGATGAGAGAGATCATCAGCAAGGAGCCATACTGACATCCAGGATCTATAGCAACATGATGACTTAAACGGATGTGGAGCATAAGGGAAGCTGCTAAAGGCATGATTGGTGGCACATCCATGTAGCACAGGTGCAGGCAGGACTACAGAACCAGGAAAGGGACCATGGTAGGGCTACACATACTAATCTAGATAGAAATGCTTACAAGTTTGGTTCAGGGTCCTCTAACCAAAGCAGGTAGCCTAAGACAGAAACTCTTACACCTGTTAATACTGTGGCAGTCATGTGCTTATGTTAATTTTATGATTGAAATGTAGGGGTGGAGTCTAGCCTGTTAATCTGGAGATAGCCATTGAGTAGCCAATGAGGCCTCTATGTGGGCATGGCTTTCTCCTGAGACTTCTGAGAAATCTCGTGATATTTCCCTCGTGAAGATGAGAAGTTATCTTCCCTGGTTGTTGGGAGTTAGCCTCAGAGACAACGAATCACGGACAAGATAAGATGTCAGTGTCTGAGAAACTGAACGAGATGGAGGAGAAGCCACATGGCTTTTCCCTGATGGAGTCAGACCTCTGAAGCTGGAGAGGCCATGTGGAGACTCCTGTCAGCGATAAGTTGCTTCTGCCACCACTGGATGGACCCTGAGTCCTGGAAGTGAGGAGCCATGGGGAGACCCCTGCCAGCGCTGGGTTCTGCACCCACTGACCTGTGACTTCGTGAGTCGGAAGGAGACATTATAGACGGATTTTGGGCATATGGACTAATATTGGACTTATGACTTTGAACTGGACTGGATTGGGATGTTTTCTCAGTGTTCCATTCCTTATGTATATAAACCCTTTCCTTATATCCATACGCGTGTCTACAAAATTTGGTCCTCTAGTTTACCCGGACTAACACAAACACCAAACTCCATGAAGGGCATGCCCAGAAAAAAAATCCCTAAAGGCTAGGCTGCCCCTTCCTTGGCTGGCTAGGAAAGTGAAAGTTAGCACACCCCTCTCCCACACGCACTGTCTGAAGGTGTATCTATTCACAGTGCTGGTTAACGGGCAGAAAGTATCCAACGGAGGCTAAATCTCTAAGGAGATTCCAAAATGGATTCAGGGATTCCCTGGTAAACCATAGCCTTCCCGCATGCCTTATGCTCAGAATTTCAGCTGTAATACACACCCTGGAGAATGTTTAGGAATAACTCCCCAAGTGGAAAGAAAGTAATAGCCCACATTACTTATAAAAAGCAGGCATACAGATTTAAGCATATGAAATGATTATTTCATTTCCTGTTCACAACAGGAAATCACAAATTGACTTTTCAGTTTTAAAAACAATATTTGATATTAAAAGAAAAAAACTCAATTAATTCTCTCACATAAAAAAAAAACTTTTGATTACTTCCTCTTATCTTAGAAATGTGTCCCAGTTTTAAATATATATCTATATTGATATAAATACCCTTAAGAAACTTACTGCTTGGGTTTTAAAAGTGATTTTTTTTTTGGTTGTACAATAATGAAAACTCAAATAAATTCAACTTAAGTTTTATTCTGAGCAGTTATTCTGTGTGTATAGGTAAGCCATTCTGATTCAAAAATTGAAAGATAAATTTTCATAGATTAATGCCAATGAGGCTTATAAAGAGAAGAGGAGGAAGAAGACTAAAAGATTCATTCTTGGTTAATCTTCATATTACTGGCAGAGCCCTGCTACCCTCCTTTGTCGTGAGATCAACAATACCTTGAAGCAGGTCCTCTCTTGCCTGGCTGCTTAAAATTTGACCTCAGACCTATCAGCAGCAAGGAGACTTTTTGAAATTTAAATTAAGTAAGCCTGGAGTCTTTTTCATTAAATCATGTGGTAAAGGTTTTTGTTATTTACTGCTTTTCCAGAGCTGGAAATAAACAAGTTTAACCAAGCTATAAAGTTGATTAGCAACTTTGGGGTGGAAAGAACTGGCGAATGAAGCTGCAGGCAAGATCAAATTGGGGTCAAATTTTTTTTAAAATGCGTGTGGGTAAGAAAAAAGCCAGACCAACTTAAAATCGAGTATCCTTTTTTTCTTTGACACTACAGAGAAAAAATGATAAAGGCGGTTGTGGTTGCCAGAATTAGCTGTCAAACGATATGGTTTACAGGAAACAATCCTCAGAGTCTTTCAGGACAGTTCATTCTGGTTCAGGGGCACAAGACTAGACGTTGTTGATGTTGATTTTTTTTAATGTCAGCGTTTAAATTAAGTAGTTTTTTTTTTTTTTTGGCTTCATCTCAGACTTAGAAAACTTATTCGAAGAATATGAAAGAATGTAATTAAACTATTTACAAAAGAGAAAATGTGCCCTTGTCAATGAGTCCATCTTTCTCAAATATCCTTTGGGCAATGTGACGCACTTGTTTAGCCACTTCCTTGCTTTTGAGCATGGCAGTGGCTTTTGACTCTGCCCATGGACATGCTATTTCTCCCAGGCTGTCTTGTTTGCTGTTTTAAAAGTGATATAATCCAGAAGATGGATTACTATGCCCAAAGCATGAACAGATTTATGGCTTTTGTTATTTATTATCAGGTTTCTCTTCTACAGAGCTGTACACCAATTTATCAGTATCACTGTATGTGAAAGCAGTTTTATTGAATTTGGGCTAGATTGCAAATGTGTCATTTTTTTAAAAAAATTCAACTACCTAATTTAATTGTTCAATCATGGTAACTGCTCAGCTATTCCATTATGCAATAAGATCCTTTTCATGTCCCTTTTGATTACAGATATGTGGAGCATGTTTTGCACACATTCACTATTCACTGACAGGATTCACACATTCACTGACTCCTTAAGTGGGCATTGTGAGGAAAAGATTAGTCATGTAAGAAAAACAACATTAACACACACACGAGTCTTGATAGTGGTGTCAATCACTTGCTTTCTTGCTTGTAGAGCCATCCCTTCGCCCACTTAGCTCTCCGCGGGGTCCGGGTTTCACAGAAACACATTTCCCTCTTTGCCTGTCTGTCTCCCTTTTCAGTGGCCTTGAGCAACCAGCCACACTGGCAGAAGACTAAAAGGCAAGCGGGGAGAAGTTGGGTATTTCTCCTTTCTTGTTTCCTAGAGTGTCTCCAGCAGCTTTTGCAGTTTGTCTTCGACCTTGCATCATCCGAATAATCCAGTTTCACTGTCTGCTCCCATAGCTTTCTGCTGTGGCCTTTCTCTATAAGGAGCCATATGCTCTGCAACCTTCCAGTGCTTTTATCGCCCAGCTAGCAGATGCCTCTTGCCATCAACTCCATTCGGACTCACAGCAACTCTGTGTGAACGAGTAGGACTAGGGTTCTCGAGGGTTTCCAACGGCTGTGACTCCTTTGGAAGGAATTTGTCAGCTGGTTCTTCCTGGGAGTGCCTGGGTAGCGTTAAACCAATCTGTCCATTAGGACCTAAGTATTTAACTGTACTCATGAGCCACTCAGGAATCCCATGAAGCTAACACCTGCTATTAAATTAGAGATATTTGAAATGCTTGGAATGATTTGTTTTTTGAAAGGGCTCAAACTATGATTGTATTTCCCACTTATGCAAAACTGACAGAAATCAAGGTTTTGCCACTTTGTCTGTTTTTCAAATATAGTGAGACATGGTGTTTCAGTGGGTCATAAGTTTGATTATAAAAATAAAGGAGCGAAAAGAATGTAAGATTGGAAAGAATAGACAATATCAGGGCTTGATGCTTGCAAAATGGTAAAGTTTGTTTCAGTTTTATGGTGTATGTTTTTGTGTAATTGTGAACAACTGTTTTCAATGTTGGTCAAAGTAAAAAAAATGTGAACATCATAACCTTTCCTAAACATGAAAGGCATGCAATGATTAAGAAACACCTTCAACTTTTCTCACAGAAGGGTAACCTAAGGAAAAATGTCTTCTTCACATTTGTTGAATATTAAAACTAAGAAAATATGGATAGTTAAATCAGGCCAGTGACATAATACTTATTACCACCCATCTTTCTCTAAAGTTGTTACAGTGATTCATCAATTAACAAGTTATTGCAGAGCTTCCAGCAAGCTTTGTCAACAGGAGAAATACATAGTAGTATAAATTAGCAGTTGTGTAAGACTACAATTAGCATATTATAAGTTGGATACATACCAGCAACATGATATACCCTTATAACTGTCACTTAAGTTTTTATATAAAATGTTTATGCTTACCAGTTAACATTATAATATGCGTATAGAGCAGTAAATAGGATATTGTTGACTGATCAATGTTATATAACTTATAGGCATATTATTAACTTTTTGGTGTGAATCATTTTTATTATTGCCATGTTTCCCTCTACTTTTTATCATTTATAGAAAAAAATTTTCAGTGTGAGATATTACAGAATAACAGAATACAAACAAATCTAAGCTACAAAAATACCTGAAAAAGAGGATGGCGGTAAGAATGGGCAGAGCGGTGTTCTGCGGGGCCATGGGCTGTGTGTTGTGTTGCTCCCCAGTTAGAAAACACTAGCCGCCCCATGCAAGACAGATAAGACCTTCGACTCCCGTGAAAACCTAGTCTCAGATTCCAGTGGGGCTCCGTCCCATAGAATTGCTGTAAGTCAGATTCAGTTTGAAGACAGTGAGCTTTTGTTGTAGTTGGTGTTTTGAAAAGAATTAAAAACAACACCAACACTTAGTAATGAAGATCGAGGACTGCTGTCTGCAGTATGGATGACGACTCAATGTAAAGAAAGCCAAACTCTTTACAACTGGACCAATAGACAATATCATGATAAGTGGAGAAAAGATCGAAATGATCCAGGGTTTCATTTTGCTTGGATTCAGTCAATGGGCATGGAAGCAGTAAGCAAGAAATCAAATGAAGTATTATCTTAGGGAAATCTCCACATGATCTCGTCGAAGTTTTGAAGAATAAGGATGTTACTTTGAGGACTAAAGTGTACCTGACCCAAGTCTCGGTATTTTAGATGACCTCATATGCATGTGGAAGTTGGACCTTGAAGTAGAAAGACTGAAGAAGAATCCATGACTTTGTAGTGCAATGTTGGGGGAAAATATCAAAAGTAATGTGCACTGTCAAAAGAATACACACATTTATCTTGGAAGAAGTAAAGCCAGGATGATCCTTAGAAGCGAGGATAGCTAGACTTGTCCCACATACTGTGGACATGCTATCTGGAAAGTCCAGGTTCTGGTCAAGGAGATCATGTTTGGAAATGTGCCAGGTCAGCAAAAAAGAAGGCAGTCGGCAAAGAAATGGACTAACACAGTGGCTGGAACAATGGGCTCCAAGCCATGAACAATTGTGAGAATGGCACAGGGGTGGGAAATTCCATTCTAGGTCAGAATGGACTTGACAGCAACCAACAGCGACCAAACCCAAACTCACTGATGCCAGCATATCAGTGCAGGGGCACAGGGGCGCCCTGTGGGTTTCTGGTCGCTGAGGAAGGGAGTAGAAAGCTCAGTTGGTGGTTTGGAACTGTCAACCATTGTAGCTCACAGCGCGACTCGGAACCACTACACTGCTTGATATTAGTAAAATACTCATTAGTCTATGAGACATGCATGCAATAAAGTTAATGCAGTATTATTTTAATATCATTATTTTGTACATTCTTAAAATTGCAATAACAATCCTGTAACAACCCCGACTCCTCCAAATAGCTCATTGTTCCATGACTAGACACGACCTAACAATAATAACAAGCGTCTTGAAATGGTTTGAACCAGGGGACAAATGTATTCTGAAAGCTCATCAAAGTACATCGACCTTGATTCAAACCATGAGCAATTATTTTGACGCAAAATTTAAGTGCTCGGCTGCTATCATAAAGGTTGATGGTTCTAACCCACTAGCAGCTCTGGAAGAAATGACTCACTGGTCTGCTCCAGTAATGAAGACAGTCTAAGAAATACTTGGGGACAGTTCATTCTACCATATGGGATCACGATATTGAAACTGACACCATGGTACACCACAACAACATACCTCTGAGGCATTCAGAGTGAAAGGATTTTGATTTGAGATCTTTATGGGTATCAAAATAACTGTTACCTTGATCATTATTTTTTGGGGGTGCTCTTAAAACAAAGTGCATGCTATAATGGGATGCTGGCAATTGCAGACAATCTCCTATTTACAAACACAAAAGGGCAGCATAGTGTAATTGGTTAAGTCAGTCGGGCTCAAAGGGCCATCTTTTAAGGCCAACATTTGGCTTTACATTTCAACTTTAAATTGTACTCATTATGGGATCTCATGCCAAACACCAAACTTTCTGTACCTTAGTTTTGTCTTCTGTAGAATGGACTGATGATAGCACAGACAATCTGTGTTTTTAAAAAGACGATTCCTATAGTTGCTGCCTGGGCAGCTCTGACTCTTGGTGACCTTAAACAGAACAGACCAGAACAGTTCCTCCAGCTGTTGGCATGCTTGACCCCACAGCTGCGGCTTTAGTCTCCATCCATCTCCTAAGGCTTTTCTTGTAAAGTCCTTTACTAGTGACTGGCCTTTCCTTATGATTTGGCCAAGATCAGCCTGCCAAAGTCTTGCCACCCTTGCTTTTAAAAAGAATTCTGGTTTCCTTTAAGACTTACTTGTTCATTCTTCTGGGAGTCCACTGTATGCACAATATTGTTTGCTAACACCACAAGGCAAATGCATTAACTTTTACTGTCTCTCTTTTTCATTGCCCAATTGAATTAAGGTTTAAGAGCCCTGGTTACATGGTGGTTACATGCTGGGCTACAAAATGCAAGGTCAGTAGTTTGAAGCCACCAGCTACTCTGTGGAAGACAGACGAGGCTTTCTACTCCCTTAAAGAGCTAAACAGAATCTCACAGGGGTAGTGCTACCCTGTCTTATAAGTCTGACTCCACTTGTTTTCTATCAGTTTGGTTTAGATTTGTCTCTGCACAAATCAATGCCATTAACGAAGCTGGGGAGGATGGGGAGGAGAGTCGTATACAAATATTCTGAAGAAAATGCTAAACTCTAAAATTCTTAAGCATGATTATTCCCTTTTTCCCTCTCACATATTTCTGTTTGAGTTACCCTTATAATGACGTATTTCATGGTGGGCTAACAAAACAAAGAGTTTTAGCAAGAGCCTGAATATGTTCAGGAATCTAAGCATATTGATGTGCTTAGGTATCATTTCCAGTTGATGAGACTTTCACAACGAGAAGAGAAATTGTGACCAGTTTGGTATGGTATCAAGACAGTTTCACACTGGTTTATGTTTGTCTTTTCACTGTGTAAACATGGGAGATAGCCTTTAAGGTATTCAGCCAACCTTTACTATCAACCACAATTATCTTTTGAATATGTATATTTTAAGGAGATAGATTAAGTTTATCTGAAATGAATAAAGCCTTCTCTTAATTGAAGGCAGGGGAATGAATGAACTGGCTTTCCAAAGTCTGAAATGTTTATTTCTTTTACTTAGAAGCATCTTAGGAAAGAGGGAAATAGAAGCCATTTCCCACAGATACTAAATACAAGAAATAGTAGGACAAATTAAAACTACTGTCTCTGAAACAATGACAATTCAAAACTGAGAATCATTTTTAAAAAGCTTATATTGGTCTATAAGTAGAAAAAGCAAAAAAGTTCATCAATAGAAATGGGTCACTGTAAATGGTAGCCTGGAACTCTGAAATGTCAATTTTACACTGCTTTAAGCAGATCATACCAAATATGACCAAACTGTTGTTTGGGAAAATACCAACACCTGCTATACACTCTTAGGAGTAATAGGTCAGACATATTAACAAAGTCAGGTACAAAATTCCATCCACTTGGATTGACTCACCTGGGAGTCATTTTCCATCTGTTTCCATGTTAATTACTTTAAAATGTGATGTGCTACTTGACCCAGAACCAGCCGTTAACTTAGAGTGAACTGTAGCTTGACTTGGTATAAGTAAGTGCTAAGAATATTCTACTTTAAAAAGCAGTGGAAAGAGCCGAAGTGAGTGAGTACATATTCATCTAGGATTTCAGGCTGATGGACAAAATCTTACTATAACCTGCCACTCATCTACTCCGTTTAGGTACATGCCCACTATCATGCTGACAGTCCCAATCAGAAGAATCATTTATGAGGTGATAAAAAATTATGCAGGCAAGGACGGACTATTTTCAGAATGAGTAATTCTTTTGGGAAAACACTTGAAATTTGGCTGCAGGGCCTGAAGACACAGACACTTTCTATCTGACAACAAAGCCAAATCCAAAACCCCGGGGGAATTTTCTGCCGGGGGACAAAAGGGGTCCAAGGCCCCACCACTACTCAACCATTCTCTAACATCTAGAAATGAGGGCTGTCAATTGTGTGAGCAAAGAGCAGCTCTGGAAATTGAATTTTCAAATAAAGGACATTTAATTGAAGGTAACAAATCACACACACACACACACACACACACACGCAAAGCTGTTTGGAATTTAAGGCTCAGAAAGAAGCTGATGACCTCAACATCCCAAGTAGATTCTTATTATATGCTTTTGGTGCCGTTTCTCTTCATCCTGTACACATTATCTAACTCTAGCCGTAAATGGTAAAATGCCACA
The DNA here is from genome assembly GCA_004026705.1 of Nesogale talazaci. Taxonomy (NCBI): domain Eukaryota; kingdom Metazoa; phylum Chordata; class Mammalia; order Afrosoricida; family Tenrecidae; genus Nesogale; species Nesogale talazaci. The sequence continues at coordinate 24,960 of PVJH01012224.1, forward strand.
TTTTTATCATGAACAGAATAGTGGTTGAGCAAGAGCCAGTTAAGACAAAATGTTGTCGCTCGAAAGTAAAAGACAATCTAGGTAGAATCAAATAAATATTTAAAGAATCTAACAGATGACTGCAGCTTTACATTCAATAGATACAGTAAAATTGGTTAATTGAATAGAGATTGTCTCCCAAGGAAAGGTGAAATGCTTTGCTATCTTGATAGATAAACTATTGGCCTCTGATAAGCCTACTCGTTAGGGTACAGACTCAAGGCCGAAATTTTCTAAGGCCAGAAATTTTAAAAGATTACATCAATACTGATGTCTGTATATTCTCTCCAGATGGTTGGTTTTTATGAACTATGTTAAAGTATAAAGGGATAGATAGAATTATTAGTTGATTATCAATTCTTATGAATAATTCTGAAATCAAGAGAAAAGAGCATCAATGACAAATCACAAATATGTAGAAATTGAGCCGTCTTAATTAAAAAAAAGAAGATATATAAGAAACAACACCAAAGGCCTTCGGTGAGCTTGTTGCACTTAGCAATGCACATATAACTGCCATTGTTTCATAAAATAAACTCTGGTAGTGACTAGACAAGCCCTTTCCATACTCGTGCTCTCTCATCCACCATCACTGTTGATACTGTTCCCTCTCATTAAGTAAGATGATTAATAGGGGGCCATATGCACATAAATGGAGACACAGTCCAAGGGTAGAGAAGAAAAGATTATACTTGGGTACTATTAAAAAGGCTAAGGGTTGGGCTGAGCCCCAATGGTGTAGTGGTTCTGCGCGGAACTGTAGCCCACTGGAATGGAGGTGCAATTCCAGCAGCGGCTCCACAGGAGCAAAGGCTGAGCCTCCTACTCCCACCACCAGAGGGCAGTGATGCCCCCCCAAGAAACAAAAACAAAAAGGCTAAGTGTTATATGTTTATTTAACTACACTAGGAGCATTGAATATTTCTCCTACTTGTTTTTGTAAAAGAGGAAATCAATTATGATTATAAGAACTCGTAAACCTGCATTCACCTTATACTTGATTGGATGTTATGGTAGTTACATAATCTGTTGTCAAATTGAGACTTAAGAGTGAAGGGCTGGAGTTTGGCCTGCCAAACAGGTCATAGCTTAATGACCTCATTTGGAGACACTAAGAAAATAAATTGCTCGCTGTAGGTGGGACACATGCTCACTCCCTGCAAGACATTCATTGGCTATGAGTCTGATGGAGCTATGCTCTTACAAATAAAGAGAGGCAGAGAAGCCATGTGGAGACCCCTGCCAGCGCTGAGATGCTTCTACCATCACTGGATCCACAAGACTTTGCCCCCACGGGCCTGTGATCTTCCTGCATTCAGCATCATTGCATGTGTCGTGTGAGTCCGAAGAGGAATTTATAGACTGGTATTGAGCATATGGACTAACATCACACTTATGGATTTGCTCTGGACTGGGCTGGGATGTTTTCTTTGCCTACAATTACTCTGATGTAAAGCTCTCTCATACACGTGAGTGTCTCTGGATTTGTTTCTCTAGTCAATTTAGACTACACACAATAAACTTCATAATCATGAACATTGACTTTGAGTTTTATGTGGTCATCACAGTGAATTAAGGAACCTAACTGAACAGTGGAGCTCTAATTATAGACTCTAACTGAAGAGAGGGATATGAGTTGGGCTGCTAAATCCAAGGTCAGCAGTTGGAACCCAACATCCACTTTGCAGGAGAAGAGGGGGCTTTCGAGTCCCTGTCTCTGAACCCCACAGCGGCAGTGAAACCACAGGCTACAGTTACTGGAGGGTTGCTTATGTGCCACAAATCTTCCCACGCCAGTGTCTGGTTTGGTTTCAGCTGAAATTGAAGTGTGGGAGATGGAGGTGTGAAAGAGAACAAAGAAATAAAGCTTTCTTGTCCTAAAAGTGGCACATACTGACTTTAAAACTTACTGTTTTAAACCTGATTTCTCCCTTGATTTTTTAGATTCCGCCCCTCCCACCCCCCCGAACATCTTAGTAAAATGCTTGATTAAAAATAATCCATTTTCTGGACCAGTCTTTTTTTTTTATATTATCAGAGAACATGTCCATTTCCTGTCTCAACACAGCTTCACACACCCAATGCGATGAGGACACGGAAACAATCATCACGCACTGCTGCTTGGGTTATTTCTCAAAGCATCGGTTTGTGCATATGATGTTTGGTTATCCCATTAAAAGGCAAGATGGAATAATTTGTAATATGTCCATTTTGTTCTGAGCCCATAGACACTCACTGCCATGAAGTCTATGCCACCACATAATGCGAACCAAGAGGACAGGGTTGAGCTGACCTGTAAGTCTCTGGACCTGTCACTCTTTCTTGGAGCGGAACTCTTCGTCTTTCTCCCCTGCAGGGGCTCATGTTTTCAGATGGCTGCCCTGGAGGAATGCAGTCCCATGGGTACCCATTATGCTAGCAGGGAGACCACCTGAGTCCACCTAGGGTTTTGCAAATATTTTATTTTAAGTATCATTTTCAGATTATTCCATCATTCTTTGTATAAGTTCCAAAATCCTTAATAAGTTAAAACAACAATGACAACAAAATCTTGTCTGAATCCCAAAGCCAAAGAAAAAAGGAGGAAATGGCTTCTAATATTTAATAACAAAACAAAATTTGCCCTTTCCTTAGAAAAACGCTGATCAAAGTTCTGGGTTCAATTCTCAGCTCTTCCACCGTCTAGCTGCATAACTTCATGTAATCTCTAACATAGTACTTCATTTCTGTCTGGCTTTATAAAACTGAGATAGCAGAATCTTTAACCTTTGATAAGTAAATAAGTTTATTTGTGAAGTGCTTAGAGTCCCAGCACAGAGAAAGCCCCATGTAAAAGTTAAATGAGAAATACTTCACACTCACTTGCCTCGCACTTTACGGACTTCTGATTTAAATATTAAGGTCTTTTAAAAAAAAATCGATAGTGCTCTTGCCTTCACATGTCTAAAAGAAGAAAAGCCAAGAAACATGACCCCCCAAAAATCCTTTAGAAATCTCCAAAAATTTCAAAATGCTATTACTAGACATAGTTTTATAAAAATAAAATTATAAATGCATTACAATATTTTTCTTTATTTCAAAAAAGATGTCATTATAGGACTTTTAAGGCAATCATTAAGCTAATGAAAAGTTAAGTACTCATTCAATTTCATGTTTTTACTAGAATCTCTGACTTTTCTTAAAAAACTAACCTATGGATCTGAATTCTTTTATTATTTTTTGGATATGAATCCTTAATAATAGCAAATCATGCTAAAATTGAATTTCAGTCTCCTTACTTCTTATCCTGGCAGCCTTCTTCCTGTCTGGTATAAGTTGATTCAGAAATCCACTCAAAATAATGAGAACCTTTCTTTTTAAATCACATAACAGAACCTGAAATTTATTCAGCATTGTTTCTGTGATGCCCTAAAAATTTTAATCTATAAAAATTACCTTCAGTCAAGTTTTATTTATTACCACTAATCATAATCTCCATTATGCAGGCTTTATTATACTTGGGGGAAGAAAACGCTTTGGTTTTGACCTTTCACTTTTAAAGATCCCTTATTCTATTTGGGTTTCAGAAAATGTCTCTGAAATTTTCAGTAGTCCTAAGTATAAAAAAAATTATGATGATGGTGATATTTATTATTCACTGAACCCTTATTATGCTGTATATTTTAGACTTCGTACATTACTTCAGTTGGTTTTCACAATCCTATAGAGATTAATAGGTATATTTGACTACGGTATGGAAACTGGGGCTGAGAGAGATTAAGCCACATGCTCATGGTCAAATGACAAGCGTTTAAAGTCCACATGTGTCCATCACTAACATCTATGTTACTCGTATGTGCCCTCTGCGATTAGCCTTCACATTGCTCAAGGGGCTGGTCCCTTTCATAGCCTTCTTGGTTGACACCTGTCAAATCTTTAAGAGTAACAACATCTGATATAAACTGAGACACTTTCTCAAAATGGCTGGGCAATATGGCACTTGTAAACATGTGAGGGGTATTACAAATAGGATGGAAATGGAAGAGGGTAGGAGCAATCTGCTAACCTGTCAATGCTTGCTCCTGCTTTTGAAAAATTCAGATCTTAGAGCTAATGCTTCTATTGATGTCTTTATGTGAGTCCACTCGGTGGAAGTCTACAGGGGTCAGATTCAGTCTTCTATTGTATAATTCCTTTTTTTTTTTTTTTTTTTTTTTTTTATTTTTTTTTTTAGGCATCACTGCCCTGGTGGTGGGTAGGAGGCCCAGCCTTTGCTCCTGGGAGCCGGAATCGAACCTCCATCCCAGTGGGCCGCAGTCCCGCGCACAACCACTACGCCACCGGGGCTCAGCCCTTCTATTGTATAATTCCAATGCTCTCTCATACTGTCAATCAACTCAAGCTGGTATTCATTACATGCCTACTTTGGGTCATTCAGCCAGGTGTATGCAGAATTAGAATTACAAATAGGAAATCCAGGTTCAGGCCTGGCACTCAGTTCAGTGGGGGAAGATAGCGACTTTTAAAAGAATCTCCACTTTTACTATAATTAGAGAGATTAAATATAATTAATTACAACTACCACCATTAAACCTCATCTAAGCTTCGCCTTGTAGGTGGGTTAACTTGAATTACCACTACCACAATCACGTGCTGTTCTCTGAACTCCACCGTAACCAATGCATCAACTCCGACCCATAGCGACCCCACAGGACAAGAGCAGGGCAGCCCCCCGGGTTCCCCAGGACGGTGACATCTGTCCTGATGGCAGCAGTCCCAGCTTTCGCAGGGGAGTCGCGGGTGGGTTTGTGGTGAGCAGCCAGCACTCAACCCCATGCCACAAGGGCTCTGCTGCCCTCTAGGGGTATGTCAGGCTCCTTCAAGCACTAAAAAAAAAAAAATGTTGGTTTTCCATGAGTACAATGGAAATCACCACCTGGGATTAAAAAAAACGGTGTCACTGTTGTCATTAATGGGTGGAAATATAAGCAAATAAGTTCGAACAAACAACTTGTGGTTTATAAACCTCCAAGTGCTGATCTTACCGTTGCTGACTTCCAGACTTCAGTTTCTGTGCTCGTTAGCTTATGTAAGATTGTCACATTCCCACCTTCTCAATAGCAACTACCGGTCCTGATACTAACACAGAAAATCTGTGGGCATTCTCCGTTTCACGGAAAACATGTTGCTATCTAAAATGACAAGGCAAACAATACTCCGAGGGAGAAAATCCTTCATAATTGATAAACACAAGGTCAATGCACTTATTTTTAAAACTCCTGAAAGTGATAGGACAGCAAAGAAAATAACTATCGATATTCAGCCGTGCTCTGATAAGCAACACGATGTAATGCAATGAGGTATCTTTATTTGTTGTTGCTCTGACCCACAACACAGCAAAACACCGCCTGTTCCTGGGCCATCTGCGCAAGGGTTCTTAGGCCTGAGCCCATGGCTGCGGCCTCTAACATCGCCAACTTTTTGCTGGAGTAAGTACAGGGAAGGTGGAATGAAACAGGTAATCTTATAGATGGCTGATGATAAAACAAATGAGCAAAACCATTTGGGAAATCAGTCATGAATAAAACCAGGTTCATTTCCGTTGCCCCTCTCGTCTATTTTTGAGAAGCAACTCAAAGTACAGAAAATACGAGGCCAAGCGCCCTGTTACGGAGTAGTTATGCCGTGGGCTGCTCACCGCAAGGCCCATGATTGGAACCCACCCCACCAGCTGCTCTGCGGGAGAAAGGCGGGCCTTCTCCTCCGACCTCTGAGTGCAAGTGTGGGCCGCTCACCAGGCAGTCCTGCCCTCCCCTGTTAGCGAGGCGTCAGGACTCAGCATGGACCCCACGGCAGTGAGAGTTGCTGTTTTCATTGCAGTGGATCGACCGTGCTGACAGACTGGAGAGCAATCTCATATTGAACTGCGGATAATGAAGCAAAGTAAATTGGCCCTACTTGGTGAAATGGTACTGAGTCATTAAAAATAGCAGCTACCCTAGGTGATTTTTGTTATTCCAATATTTTCATTTTCCAAAGGATTTTTTTAACTTATATGAAGTAACTAGATGTTTCAATATAGTTTGACATCTGATGGCACGCTTTATTAGACGGCCTAAAAGAAGATGGTTGGAAGGAAAATATCTGAAAACCTAACAAAAGTACTTGTAAAGCTGGGAGATATTTTGGTTAATTACAGCCAAATACATGTCTTTTTAAGGGAATAAATTGTATTAAAATAGTCTATTTTTAACTAGAATTTCTTATGTTCTACAGTCCTTCGAACCTAATGCTTCTCTCTGACAGAAAATCAAAGATAAATATCTCTTTGTGAAAATGTCAGGGCAGAATACAGACACTTACATCTAAATATAATAATCACAGATGCAGCTGAAAAGCCTAGTTGATGTTAATCATTTCTATATTTTTGTAGAGAAATAAAAGACCTCAACAGTCACCTACAGTTTGTAAACAATTGTTTTTGCGTTAGCAGTTACTCATTATGGCTGGCAACACAAGCTCTGTGAGAAAGGATAAACACCTGGTGTGCTGGGCTGTCTTTCATGTGTGAAATGCCCAAAATTGATGTTCACAGGCAAGATCATTCACTGTAGATCAGTGTTCAGGCTGAGCAGAACAAGAAGACCCACAACCTCCTAGTCTCACCTCTCGGTGCAATCAAAATGGGGGAAATTACTTATTGACAGACCAGGTAAGAGAGTCCAAAAGGCAAACTCACTGCCATCACGTTCAGGCCGACTCAGAGAGACCCTGTAGGCCAAGGTACAAAGAACATTGTCCCTGAGAGTCCCTGAGACTGTAACTCTTTATGGGAGAACAGAGCCCCGTCTCTCCCTGCGTAAGAAAAGGATGGTTTACAATATTACAGGCAACTATATTTCAAAAACAAAAGATAGAATTAATCTAGAAATAGAATTCTTAACATATTAGAGTTTTACACGCTGTTTTCAATTTTAATCTCATGACTTCAGAATTTGAAGTCTGTTAAGCAAAAATTGTAAGTTACTAAAAATGTTAAGACTCGCTTCTTCCCCAACAACCTAGTAGTGAGGAAAAATCACAAAACATCATCTCACAAAAATCATCTTGACAACAGGTGTCATCACAAATAGGATAAAATTCATTTCCAGAAACGTGACTACTGATTGCTAACACTGGAGGCTTAGACCATTTAAATAATGATGATCCTATTTATGATGATGGTCATAATGATGGTTAAGGATAATATTTTTTCCTTCTTCAGTGCCTGCCGGCTACAGTGATTGCCTAGCTATTAGGGAAATTTCCTTGCTTCAGGTCTCTCTCCAATGTGAGTTAGACCTAATTAAATAAAAATAATGAATGGGCTTAAGTACGGTGGGAAACTAGTTCAAAGCACAGAATAGAATAGCTCATTGTGTGGTTGAACTGATTTTAATCATAAATGTCTGGAACAGAACAGAGAATGCCAATTTAAGCCCAAATGAATATCACTAATTACTTTTCCATTAGCCAAAAAATAAGGACCCACATCGTTAGCTTTCTCCTAGTTCCTCAATGTAATTGCAAACATTTAGGATTGAAGTTTTAAAATAACAAAACTTTTCAAAATATAAATACTAAAGGTATTTACCATGAGATATGTTTAAAAAAATAAGTCTGGAAAGGTTCTTAGTCTATGAACTAAACTACTGAGAAAACACTTCTTACAAAATAGAATAAATATAGAGCTAATTTTGCATTCATTATAAACAGAAATTGCCTCCCAGGACTTTAAGAGCAGTTATATGGAGTCTGGGAAAGAAGTTCCTGCAAATATTTAAGGGTAAGTATCCTTTGTCTACAGAAGAACAGGCGTTGAAGGCTAGTCCTAACGATATTACTGCAGTTATCTGTGCTTTAGGCGCTAAAATTTAAAGTTTCCTCCTCTTCAGTGCATCTGAATACCACACAATATAAGATTTGCCCCACTTAAAAATTAAGTGTGTACTAATAATTCAGCCATCAATAATTAACATAAAACATTGCCATAATTACCTCGTGGTAAAGCATCACAATTATTATTTGGGGTACCTCGTATTTTATGATTCCGGGAGAGGGAGGGAAAAAGGGAGGAAGAGACAAGGGGAGATAAGTTCTTAGGAAGGGTCTCATCCTGAAGTGGACACACATCTCTGACAGAGATCGAGAGAACTTGAGCATTGCTAAGAACAGAGCAGAACTAAAATGACACTCCATTCCCAGAGTGGGCTGCCCATAAGCAAGGTGAGCGTGCAGCTACTTGTCCTTCCTTAGGAATCTGTAGTGAACACTTTCACATGTCCTCACCCCCTTCACGGTTCTGCTTCTAGGTATGTTTCCCATCAGGCTCTCTCCTAACCCTATAGCACCTTCCCCCCAAATCAAAGCCTCTCATGGTTACACGTTGGGCTGCTAACGGTCAGGTCTGCCATTTGAAACCATGAGCCACTCCGTGGGAGACAGATGGGGCTTAGAAACCCACAGGAGTAGTTCGACCTGGTCCTGAAAGGTCCCTATGAGTCAGCATCCACTTGATGGCAGTGGGTTTGGTTCTTTATTTTGATAGGGCCAGAGTACCTAATAAGCAAGGGAAGCACAGGCTTACTTGTGCTTCCTTATTATCCTGCAGCGATAGTTTCATATCCATGGTGAAAGGCATGGCAACTGCTCATTAAAGATGAGTAAGCAAGCGCAATTCAGTCCATGCTCACGTTGCTATTGGGCCACTTGCATCTGCCCATCTCCAATCACAGCAGCATCATGCAGACCATACCGAGAAACTAGAACCCTTGACAGGCATCCCTAACAAAGATAAAAAAGAAAAACGACTTCTTCAGTTTTGGTTCCCAGTATTTCGTTTCTTACATAAATCCTTTTGAAACAATATGATTAGTGAAACATACTAGTAACAATGAATATTATAAATACTATATTCATGTGAGAGGGGGATTCACTGGTGACACAGTGGTTAAAGCGCTCGACTGCTAACCAAAAGGTCAGAATGTCCAACCCGACAACTGTTGTGAGAGAGAGAGAGAAGCTGCCAGTCAGCTTCTGCAGCGCATCCCCCCTTGGCACCTGAGGGGGCAGTCCTCCTTAGTGCTGGACGGCAGCCCAGGGCCAGGATGGCAACAGGTCTGTCTGTCGTCTATCCCATGCTACACACACCAGGTGCGACTTAGTAATATTCACTCTTCTCTGTCTGCCATCGAGTCGGTACTGATTCTTAATGACCCCGGTGGAGGGAGAGAAACATTTCATTTTCCCTCAAAAAATCGGATTACCTAGCTTACCCCAAGAGGAGAGCTGTTTACGGGAGGTGAAAGCCCAGTCTTGTCTTAAATCAGTAAATACATAATATCCCTTAAACAAACCGTGGCGATTTTCAAACTTGTTCTAATGAAAAAGTTATAGAGTCAATAACTCTATAATTAAGGCGCAAGCCTTAATTTCTTTGATTCTTTAATATTCAATGTGTTTAATTCACATACACCTGAATAAATAAATAAAAATAGTGGTGGCACTTTATAAATGACCTAATTTAAGTAACAGATAAATTTGTATAATCACATAGAAAACTCCTCATGTCAAACATTTTTACTTCATTTAAAAAAGGTATACTTCGTTAATGGAATAGACTCAGGGAGTCTAAAACCTACTCTAGATCACAGGCCATGTAAACCTCTCTGGGCAGTCTGTCATTATGGTCTCCATAAAAACCTGGCCTATGAATAAGGCTTTTTTTTTGGGGGGGGGCGCATCACTGCTGTCTGGTGGTGGGAGTAGGAGGCCCAGCCCCACTGCTGGAATTGAACCTCCGTCCCAGTGGGCCGCAGTCCCGCGCACAACCACTACGCCACCGGGGCTCAGCCCGAATAAGGCTCTTGAAACCTAAGCTGAGAGGAAGAAGAAAGCGCACACAATACTGAGAAGAATTACAGTACATAGCACTACAACAGGAAAAAGAAAAAGTTTCAACTTTATCTTTTTAAATCACATGCCACAGTTAAGTACACTTAAAATAAAAGCAAAGGGGGCAGAGGGAGAGAAACATTTCATGTTCCTATAAGGAATCTGATTTCATAGCTTACAGACAATCTGGTGTCATGGCTTAAATGGAAAAGAAAAACCACTACAAAACCCAGCCAGCCTAATGTTAGGTGAGTTAGGGCTCCAAGGCTGTGAGCCCATTTCACCAAGGCAAGCCGGGTTTACCTGCTGCCTTGAGGTAGCTACCAACCTCCAACTGATATTTCCTTAAAGCTATTGAAGAAGTAACATTTGAATTTAAGCTGCTCCCTGAGATGAGGCTATCTTCTATACAGTGGATAGCCGCAGAAACCTTGGAAATCAATTCAATGGCCACATGTTTGTGTGACTTTTTTGCAGTTCTTTTTCAGGTCTTGTTTACAGCCAAGTGGTGTCAGATTTCGCTGGTCGGTGCAAGGTTACACATGTCCTTACCACACCGGAGCTAAAATGAAGGCTCAAAACAAGCTTGTTGAGTCAATAACTTTGACAGGCACAATAAATTGCTTGGTCTCAGTTTTCGGAACTTTCTGATGTAAATGTAAAATTGAAAATGGACACCACACTGTGCTCGGGCACCAGATAAGACCTCACCGAGTTTGCATGAACACGACAGGCACAGCGTCCTCAAGGAGTCCTGTACGGATGGTGCAGGAGCAGGCATGGTGCGCGCTGTTGTACAGAGAACTGTGCGTCGGGCCAGACTTGGCAACAGTCAACAACCACAGAGCGTCCCAGACTGTAAATGTTAAGCTGACTAGCCTACAACAATGGGCTCACACGTCCAACCTTTCATTCAATTCACAGTCCGGCATCTCAGAACCGCACCACCAAGGATCTTCAGGCTGATAATAAGGACACTTCCCTTATGCAATGTCATTTTACTCTCTCCATTTCCCAGGGGTCCTGAGAACAGGAACCTGTAAGACAGTCTCTCTGTGCAATGTGAGGTTCCCTGGTGGCACTGCGAGTTAGATACTGCAAGGTCAGGGTTTAAACCCCCCGGCTACTCCACAGGACAAATATGAAGCCATCTTCCCCAGAAATAATTTACAATCTCAGAAAACCCAAGGATCAGTTCTCCGCTATCCTATGGGGTTGCTGAGTTATAATCGGTAGCATGGTAGTGAAAATGAGTCTAATGTGTAGATCAACGAGGGACTTGATGATCATCTGTTTGCATTATCACTGCATGGCTACTTATTAGGGAGGAAACACATAATGATATCTCTGTGGTTCTTGTCTTGTATGGTGCTAGTATTTTATTTATAATCTGAAATGGAAAGAGTAAGAGTGATCCCCAGAAGTTTCTTTAAAGTGGTTTTTGAAAAAAAGGTGAGATGAAAAATGTTTCAATATGCTCTCTGTTTACCTTATTTCCTCAGTCTCTTTCAGGATCTTGCTTTCTTTCGGGAAATAATTATAGACTCCAGGAAGTTCTATACTCCATAGGGAATGGGTTTGTGGTACAGATATACAACGGATGGCTGTGCAATGATAAAGCACACAGTGATGAGATGGCGAAACAGATTATAACCTGGATCAATCCGGAGGACATTATGCTGAGTGAAATAAATCAGCCACGAAAGGACAAATGTGATAGAGTCTCATTTTCACAAACTGGCCAACACAGACAGCGATGCCTTTGACAGCTACCAGGGCTGGGCGATGACTGGAGGGGAGTCACTCTCTACAAAGCAGCCGCTTGCTCTCTTTGGTGATGGGAAAGAGAAATCTGGTCAACTTGACCAAGGTAAAAAGACAACAAGTGGGACAAGGAAACAAAGAATACTTTTGGTAAATGTTGTAACCTATTAGTTTGCAACAACAGTAATAAAAAACAAAACAAAACCCCAAATAAAACCAACTCACTGTCATCAAGTCAATCCTGACTCCTGGCCACCCATAGGACAGGGCAGAAAGCCCACTCTTTCCCTGTGGAGCCACTGGGGGTTTCAACAAGCAACAGCATGTGACCGCTAGTCCACCAGCACGCTCCCCCCACAGTACCAGCAACCCAAAACCAAGGATATGGTTATATCAATAGACAGACTAGTATCTCTGACAGTCAGAAAGAGCTTTACTGTTAAGGTTCCAATTCATATGTGCATACATTTATTCCAAACAAAATATGGTCTGCCATGCCTTTGTGATCAGGAAATGGCTACGGACCAGTATCCCCAGTCACACACTTTTCTTAATCTTGCTCAGTCACTTTCACAGTAATGAAAACAGTGGCTTTTGAGGTGACCTGTGGGACCAGGTAAATTGAAGGCAGAGGGATCAACTTGGAAGATTATAGCAACTGTATTTGGAGATTCCCAAGGGGTAATCTTGATAAATTTCCTGGTAGGGTGCAGAATAATCCTGGGACTTATTAAGAACAGTTTGAAAAAAAATTGAAAACTGCTAGGGAAGTTGCACCAAGGAGAAAAAAAAATTTTTTTCTGTCGCAATAATGCAGCTGTTCATTCTTCAAAGGTAGAATAGGTTGGCCTCTGAGAATTTCACAGGGAAACCTTATCCCATCTACCCACGGACTTCATTTTGCAATGTACGACTGACTTTTATTCTCAGGACTCAAAAGGAGTGGGATTTGAGTGCCAAAGAGTGCCCAAACTGTCCTTTGGATACAGTGCATATCAAAGAGCATAGAACTCTCCAGGGAAGAGTCAGAGATTGGGAAACACTGCTCCCTTAAGTTATCACTTAAGTGGGATGAAATGGTCACCATTTACCTTAAATATGTTCTGGTCAGGTGGGGCAGGAATTCCAGATGAATGGAAAAAATAAGAATGACACATTTTATTTTAAAACTATAACCAAAGGTACAGAGCAATTAGTATGAAATTTTTAAATGAGAACCTACATGTAAAGTTTCTCCTGAAACACCATAAAATATTATTTTTAAAAACTGTGCAGAAAATCCAGATAGCTCTTGATTCAGCTTTCTACAAAGATGATACCTTCCATAACTATGGTACAACATCAAAATGGAAACTGATGTTGGTACAATACTGTCGACTATGGACTTTACTCAAATTTACCACTTGTTAAGTGAGCTTCTTGGTGTGTATGTGTAGAATTGTATGCAGTTTGATTTTAGATACAGATCCCTAGAAATGCCTCGCTGCCACGAAGCAATGTACTTTTCACTACGTTTGTCATCCCCCACTCCTGGTCACTGGTGTTAACTAATATCTCTGTGGCTTTGTCATTTCAGGAATGCTATAAAAATGGAGTCACATGGTGGGCACAGTATGCACACATAAGTCAGTGCAAGGAAGCCCATGCTTCTGTTGCTTACTGGGTACTTACTTCACCCATTCCAGAGAATCTAAACTTGAAAAAAGAGTTTGGATCTGTAGGAAAATGCTATGGGGTTGAGGATGAGAGGGAAATGCCAGCCATACCTCGAAGCAAAATCTTGAATGTGGTGAAACATGTGAAATTATTTACTATAGATTATTAGTAAATAAGCACAAGTAATCCCATGCTTACCTTGCTTATTGAATAAACTGAGAATGAATCCATTAGATCAAGTTTTGCATGAATGACTGTTGATTTGGGCTTCATGTACAAGAACCTCCCAAACATTTTTGGAGAGTTTTATAGCTTTACACAGTCAGTTGCCATCCTCAGGGTGAGCAGTTCGGAACCACCATCCACTCTGCAGGAGACAGACAGACTCTCTGCTCCCATAGACTTGCTATCTCAGAAAGCTACAGGGACAGTTCTACTCGGTCCTACAGGGTCGCCATGAGTCAGTATCAACCTGAGGGCAGGCGGTTTGGTTTTAGGTTGTGATTAAATTGTTTGAAAGGCTCAAATAGGAAAAGAAAAAAAGTGGCATAAAATAAGAAAATATATTAAGAAGAAAATAATACCCTAAAGTCAAGAAAGCCTTTCCATGGCCCAGAAGGCATTACTTTCCAATACCCCAGGATACTCTACTCACATAAATAATCTATATTAAGATGTGAAAGTGATGTCCTCCTCCGAGTATAACTAGGTCCTGCCTATGGAGAAGGTGCAATCACCTCTCTCATGGCATACGACCTGCACACTATCACTAAAAAGGCCATGCCCATTCCCACGGATAGTGCTGGTGATCTAGAATCTTCCACAGAGGGAGTTATTTCAATTCACAAAACGTCAACATACTTGGAAATGCAAAAGATCTGTACACTCTGTGTGTGGCGCAGTGGATTATGCGTTGGACTGCTAACCACAAGGACAGCAGTTTGAAACTACCAGCCACTCCTCCAAAGAAACATGAGGCTTTCGGCCCTGGGGTAGGTCTCCTCTGCTCCACACGGCTGCCATGAGGTGGAATTGAGTCCACGGCAGTGCGCTTTGCTTTATGGATTAAAAAGCATCTGTAACTTTATAGTAATGATTTCAATTCTCAAAAACAAATGAAGATCATCTTAATAAACATATCAGGAAAAGGCAATAATAATGAAATTTTTAAAAGGCATTTAACTATCATCAGAACCAACTTATGGAGGCTCAGAACTAAACCCTACCATAAGTCAGGACTACATCTATATGTGCGTGTCTAGACATGCATATATGGATAGAGTTCTAAGAGGCATTTAATTTCATATTATAATTTTCTTCAAGGAAAAATTTGTAGTAACTTTGGTATGTAACAAAATGCTTGTTGAACCTCTTGAAATTGAAAAAAATTCTAAAGTTTTGGATTTTTTAGTCAAATATGGTTATGTTTTCAATTTCATAACTAAGTACCACTTAAAAGAATTGAAAAACATTTATATTAGGGATAGTAAAAAATGCCCTGATCCTAGTCTTCTTGTGCTTTCGGTGCTTTAAATGTCAAAAAGTTCAAAATATAACTGCTTGTAATCTAAAGATAATTACTGCCAGACAAAAAACCATCCAGGGAAGACTAGGTCAGTCCTTGCTTGGTCTTACTCTCGGAGATGTTAAGGGAGCCCTGGTGTCAGAGTGGTTAAACACTGGGCTGCAAGGGCCAGAGTGTGATGTCACCAGCCCCTGTTCAGAAAAAAAGACAGACCTTTCCCCCCGCCCCCGCCATCGTTACAGTCTCGGAAACCCACAGGGGCACTTCTGCCCCATCTTACAGGGCCGCTATCAGTCGGCATCGACTTGATGGCCATTGAGTTTGGTTTTAGGTTTGAGGATATTTTAAATACAAATACAAATATTGAGGATATTTTAAATACAATATATATATATATATATATATATATACATATATACACTCTTTGAATCTTATCTAACTCAATGAAACAAGACATGAAGACTAGTATTTGCAAAAATAAAGGCCCAACGACACTCATGGCCATAGAGTCAACGCTGACGAAGAGCGATGCCCTGTGAGTTCTGGAGATTAACTGTTGACCTGAGTGGAAAGGACCATCTCTTGCCCTCCTAGCTGCTGATGGTTCTGAACTGTTCACCACGCAGAAAGCAGCCCATAGCGTAACTACTCCAGTCCCAGGACGCCTGCCTCCAAGAAACCTAAAGAGGCATGGCAAATTTACTATGATTCAGTGAACTAAAGGATAGATAGGTAATAATGGATTAACTATTCTGTTTTGAGAGTTATTCCAATGCAATATAAGCGCAAAATGGTCTGAGGTAGATGCTTTCATAGTTACCAAATGTCTTGGGGGTATGCACAAGTTCTTTTACTTGATGGACTTCACATAAAAACAGGGGGGAAAGGTGTTTGTTATTTGTAAAGAAACATTTGGAAATCTGTGATGTTACTTATCTTATATTAGTGGCAACCTTTGGTATCAAATTCTACTTAAGGAGAAACTCCTAAATTAGAGACAACACCTCCCAAGAATTGCTGGAGGAAAATAGAAGGCTATAGAAAAGTGCCACATGGGGCTGAGCCCCGGTAGCGTAGTGGTTGAGTGCAAGACTGCAGCCCACGGGCTTGGCGGTTCAAATCCAGCAGCAGCTCTCCAGGAGTAAGGCTGGGCCTCCCATTCCCACCAGAGGACAGTGATCCCCACCCCGCCCCCCACCACCAAAAAAGTGCCACATGAAATGATTCAATTAAGGCTGCTATGACATATGTCTAAAAGCAAAAGACACTATTTTCTCCTTCTGGATTTAACAAAAACAGTCTTCAGCTCAAATAGTATTTGTCCTCTTTTTTTTTTTTCAGTAGGAAATACTAGACAGGTGTTTGAGACCTTACAATTGAAAGCGTGCAATTTCTAGGCTACTGGCTCAAGAGATGACCAAAACAAAAGGGCTGGCCATCAAACTGACTTTTCTCTACAAGACAGCCTCCTGTAACACATCTACCTGTAAATCTATCTACTCCAAAGCAACTGGTGGCTTTGAACTGACCACTCTGAGGTTAGCAACTCAATACTTAACCCACCACGCCACCCGGCTTCCTTTGTAGACTTGATATTCTAGTCAAATCTCTATCTGGGGATATGACTAAGACTAAGTTAAACCTTTTATTCCTCAATGAGTATAATTTATTTTGCACAGAAACATTTCACCACACTTATCTGTATAAGAACTTTAGATTAACATCAAAGAAACGAAGTTAACATTAGAGATAATTTAACCAAATGATCAAAATTAATATCACTGGGAGAAAACTGACATGATGTGTCTCCTGTAAAAGGCACAATGGAAGACATGGCATGACTTTGATGGTCTGCTTCCAAAACTACGTAAATTGAGTCTCTGTCAAGAAGGAACATCATTCCCTTGAGGGGAAAAAAAAATTATCTGAATTCTTCAAAAATGTACAAAAGGCCAAGAAAAGACTGTGATCTAATGGACGCTAGAATAGATAATAGTACATAATGGATTAATGATTATAGTTTCAAGAACTATACCATGACTATATAAGAGCATGCCTTTGTTCTTGGGATACAGTTAGATAGTCAGAAACAAAGGGGCAGTATGCTTGCAACTTATTTTCAAATGGCTCAGAAAAATGTATAATAATACTAACAATAAATTATTGTTATTGGTTCACTGGTTCATTTTTTTGTCAACCTAAAAAACGTCTCAATTGGCATAACCTTTTAAATCTGAGATTTAAATAAAACAAACCCAAAGAGTTGCCCAGGTTAAGCAGATATTTCTAGAATCAAGATAGAATCTGTGGTTTCACTTCAGTCCAATTTAATTTAAATTCATATTGACTGCCTATCCACTGGGATCTTATAGTCAAGAAGTAAACAGTCTATTGGGGAAGAAAAATATGTACATAAATAGTTATAGTACAAGAAAAACAAAGAATAATTATGAGGGGCATTCAAAAATTCATGGAAAATTAAATTAAAAAGTAATGAAAGATTTCCAGAAGCTTTTTGAAATCCTTTTATTTAAGAAAGTACACAGGAAGAGAAAGCTTTGGAAATTAGGAGAGCCCATATGTGCAAATGTGCTGGACACCTTGGATGAATGTATGGATTGTGATAAGAGATATAACGGCCTCCAATAGAAGTGTTTAAAAATATATACTATTCTTAAAAAAAAGAAAGTACTAAAGAAATGTTGAAAAAGTGATCAATTCTGATATCCACTCATATTTAACAGCTAATTAAAAATCAGCTAATATTCAACAGCTACAATTTACTAGCTATTAAACCCCGTAGATGATAGATAGATAGACAGATAAAGACATGAATGTACCCAATAATCCCATAAGGTAAGTACTATTATCACTATTGTACAATTAAGATAAAAGTATCCAATCACAAGTTATTTAGAAGTAAATAGAACAACAATGCATCAAACTCAAACAGGTTGCCTAAGAGTTCATGTAAGAAGGCTGATTGAAGAAAGCAGGATTTGGAATGGTGAGTATAATTTCAGTAGACAAAGTTAGTGGAAAAAATAAAAGGCTATAGAAAAACAGCATTCAAGACTAGAGGGAAAATAAAAATAAAGGAAGCGTGCAGACGGTAATGGCTATACAATGGAAACTGTGAAAAATCAGGAGCTTGGGGCAGAGAAATTGAGAAAAGATGAGAGTATGAGGAGGACTAGCTGAAAAGAATATATATTAAAATCCATCATGAGGATTAAGACAATCTTTCCTAGTAAAGAGGACACTTCTTATGCACTAAATTTTGATGTAAATCAAGGGATTCAGTATTGAGATATCCAAAGGTACAAAGTGTGGGTAAAAATATTATTATAATTCACTTTCTCCTATGTAATAGTGCCAGAATACAAATCTGTGAGCATGTTCACAGATCTCCCCTCGCCCCCGTGTAATAATTTCATGTCATAGAGATCCTCTTCCCATGTACTGTTGACATTATTAGAATCAACAGTCACAGGGTTAAATATCTCCGTTCTACAAGACTGCAACAAAGAACAGAAACTTGGGGGGAAATACTCCTCCTTAGAAGCAAGAAGAGTGAGATTTTGATTCATGTGATTTATACGATCACTTAGAAGTGAAGATGGCAAGATCTTGCATGTGCTCTCCGAAGGGACCAGTTCCTGGAACAGGACATCATGCTTGCTCAAGTGAACAGGCAGTGAGAGAGAAAGACTTGACCAGACGGACTGACACAGTGATGGCAATGAAGGGCTTGACCATGCCGGTGACTGTGAGAAGGGCACAGGATTCTCTTTGTTCTCTGTACATGGGGGATATCTGAGATGGAACTGACTCAATGACATGCAATCCCATAGCAAGAGTCCTCTCGGAATTCCCACAGCTTAGATAAACTGCAAAATGAATCCGCTCTGTAATTATAAAGTTCTCAGAGAATAAGACCCTTTCGAAGTCAAAAGGAACAACACTTTCTGTATTTTTGTTGTCCATCTTGAGGTTTATCTTTGCTGTGTTTTGTCTTGGTGGGTAGCCTTCTTGAGTTGTTATTGTGTTTTTCCGTTTTTCAGTAAATGAAAACGAGGACATCAACTTACAGGAACAACAACTAGAATAAGGGTTCCTGGGGAACCCAGCGGATGGTGGTGGGTAAAGAAAGCTGATAGCAAAGAACTTAAGAAGGAAGAAAATGCTTGAAACTGATTTTGGAAGCAGTTGTATATACAATATTGCTTGATGTGACTGAAATTTGGAATAGTATGATACTTGGATTAGCTCCTAATAAAATGGTTTCGGGGGGAGGGGGGTTAAGCAACAATAAATAGCAGAATTAAATCTCTATGACTGTTATTTTGGGGGAAGTAAAATATGGCAACGATGCAAATCCCTAAGTATAAAAAGAGGAAATTAAAACAGGGAAATAATGTTACAAAAAAGAAATAAATCAAGTATGATTTGTAGAAATGAAAAATATAATTGAGCTAAAAAGCTAACTTTAAAAGAAAGTTCTTGAACAATTGTTTAAACAATTGGAAAAAACTGATTATGAATCAGGCACTAGATAATCAAGAAACATTTGCTAATTTTTATTAGAGGTGATAATGGCATCATAATTATGTCAAAAGATTCAATAATTTTTAGATGCATGTTTAAAGATGGCATGCTGTCTGGAATTTGCTTTAAAATACTGCAGCAAAGGGGGAAAAAGGAGTAAATAATGTAGATGCAACAAAATATGGAAAATACTAAATGTGACTAATATGTAGATATGGTTACCTAATGCTTAAAAATTCAATGGGTTGTATATATAGAATATTATGATTGCTGAAGAAAGAATTGAAAAAGAGATCTGAAGAGAGCAACCAAATTGTGAGTAAAACTTAAAGGGAAAACTTCAAGAGTTTAAAAAAAAAGGAAAGCAAAACGCAGAAACTCACCTTCCTTAGGGCTCACAGCTGCAGGAAGAGTACTCCAATCAAGGGTCCAGGTGGGGCATGGATGGGGAGAAAACAGCACTTCAATGCCCTTCTCCTGGAAAAGAACATGAGCCCTCCTTAACTGATGTCTTAATAACACTCTGCTTTGGCTAGAAGGCAAAAGTTACTATGACAAAAGGAAAGCAAAACCAGCAACAATCATCAGGAATTCCCAAAATAATCAGTAATGTAAGGTATTTTATATCTTGAGATATTTTTTGATAGCTGAGTTATCTATTGTTTTTAATAACAGAAGAATATGAAGTAACACATTTTTTATTATTTCCTGGTATTACAGGGAAATACACCAAGTTAAACAGAACTAGATTGGCTCACCAGAGGGTTAAAAAAATTGTTATCAAAAACAGTCCTACAAAAAGCAATCCCCCTGAGTGCCTGTATACATCGCACATCTCAGGTTGGCTTCGCATGTGAACACCACCATAGCCTGGGAAGTTTTCTGTTACTATATATACCCCTGTATATACTCTACAGGAGCTGTATCTATAGTACCCAACCTCCCCCCATCACCACCTTAACATACACTCAGTAACATCACCCAGACAGGAGTCTTCTACAAGTAGCTGTCAGCTCTAGGAAGTGAATTCCTCTGATTTAACAATACATTTCATAATATTGTAAAGAATGTGGTGCCCTTTTTAATGTGGGTTAAAAAAAATCTCCTTCCTCATGTTAAAAGCTGAGCCTTTATTATTTAATCCATAGACAATGTAGTGGCATGTATACAAATCTAAAGACGTCCTCTACTAACATTCTGGGTCCACAGAATAGAAACCCATGGGCTCGGTATTTTTAACTTTAACAATACCCTATTCAAAAGAGAAAATCTCCGTGAATCAATCATTAACTCTTTTATATCAGTTAGTTAATGAGACTCAACCATTAGGTCTTGGTTAATAGATGACTTAGCATTATTGAAAACTAGCTCAATTCAGGCTCCCGGGTTATTCTGTTGGGTTTGTTATTAAGTTTTGTAAACCCCCAAATCAAAACCATTGGCACTGGTTACATTCTAACTCAGAGGAATGCTAGACAGGGTTGCTGAGACTGTAATTTGTTACTGAAGCAGATAGCCTCAGTTTTCTCCCTTGGAGTGGCTGGTGGGTTTGAACTGCCAACCATCCTCAGCAGCTCAATGCTTAGCTTGAAGTGTCGCTACATTTCTTCATTGGGACAGGAGGCTTAAAGAATCAATTTGCTTCAGAAAGATAAATATACCTCGGTGAAATCACCTAGTTTTCCTCTATCCTCTGGCTCTGTTCTAGCCGCAGTGATCTTCCTCGTGCCAAATTCACCAAACGCATTTCAAAAGCCATAAATTTTACTTTATTAAGTCTATCTCTCAGAGCTTTCAGTATTTTCACAAAATTGGCCAACTATCATCAATAACTAATTTTAGCATACTTTTACTACTCACCTATTAAACCCATTCTACCGCTTAGCTTGTGCCCCAGGCATCTACAAATCTACTTTCTGACTCTATAGGTTTGTTCACGGTGAATTCTCTGCTCAGAACATTTTCCCTCCAAATATGGACCAAATCCAGGTTATCTGCTCAATGTCATCACCTCCTGATAAGAGCCAGCCTCGCCATTCTATCTGAATGGTGACTCAGTCTACCTGAATTGACTCTCAAAGACTCTCAAACCTTTATCATGTTCATCTTCTTGCCGGTAACATTTTTAATAGCATGCATCATCACCTAATTGCTACACATTTATTTGGCTTTTGCTTTTATGCCCTTTGTCTGCCACACAGCATGTAAGCTCCATAAGGACAGTTCTTCATATATCCAGCACTCAAACAAGACTTGGTATTTAGTACACTTCCCCCAAAAAAGACTGGGGTCAAGTTGCTTTCAAATCACTGCAACCTACATGGCCAGGGTTTCTGAGACACCCACATCTTTCTTCCATGGTGTAATGATGAGTTTGAATTGGCAACCTTTCAGTTAGCAGCTCAATGATTAATCCACTATCACATTAGAGTTTCTTTGATATTTAGTAGACACATGTTAATTATTTTGAGCAAACAAATAAACACTTTTGGAAGATCAGAAAGATTTTCTTGGCAATACTATGCTAAAGAAGAAAAGTAAGTTGTGAATGGCATAAAGAAGAACTGAACTATTTCATATTTCTGCTTGCCAATCTCATATACTCATGTAATTAACACAAAATATACTTAGCTTATTGAAAGTTATTATATAAATAAAATCAATAAAATTCTATAATATACTTTTAACAGATATAAGTAAAGAATTTATTAGCAATTAACAAAACAATGTCCTGGGTTTAAAAAAATCTTTGACTCTAATTTGTTCTATCAAATTAGAATTAAAAGTAAAAATTCAATTCTTTAAATTTGGTTTTATGTATGGTTATACTATCATAGTTGTTTTTTATATACACTATAAAATGTAAATGGGAAGAGATGGTGAGAAGCTCATTATCACCAGCCAAAACCAGACCACAAGAGTTGACTGTGGAATAGACCATCAAATGCTCACATGTAAATTTAGCTTGATACCGAAAAAAATTAAAACAAGTCCACAAAAGCTAAAATATGGCTGAGTCTATTCCAATGAATTTCAATAATATTTCAAGAACAGATTTGCTGCACTGAACACTAATACCAGAAGACCTGATGAGCTGTGGGAGGACATCATACATGAAGACAACAAAGGTCACTTAAAAGATAGGAAACAAAGAAAAGGTCAAAAAGGATATCACAAGAAAATTTGATACTTAAAATGAAATGTTCAAAGACCTAGAGTTAGAAAACCTAGAAGGAATAAAATGCTCAGCATATCTTAAACTGGGTGGAAAAACTCTCTCTCTCTCTCTCTCTCTCTCTCTCTCTCTCTCTCTCTCACACACACACACACACACTCACACAACCTTCCAGTTGCAATACTGAAAAATTCTATGGGCAAAATATTGACTAATGCAGGAGGCATAAGAAAATGAAGGAAAAAATACAGTGTCTTTATCAAAAAGAACTACTCCACATTCCACCATTTCAGGAGATAGCATATGAGCAAGAGCCAATGGTGCTGAAGGAAGAAGTCTAAGCCGCATGAATGCATTAACCCAAAAGAGGCGCCCGGGATTGATGGAAAACCAACTGAACTGTTTCAGTACACCAAAGAAACACTGGAAGCATTCACTCATCTATGCCAGGATATTTGGAAGACAGCTACTTGTCCAACTGACCGTAAGAGATCCATTAATTGTACTCTCCCAAAGAATGATGACCCAATTGTATGTTCAAAATACAGAACAATACAATTGATAACACATGTAAGTAAAACTTTTCTTAAGATCATCCAACAACAGTTGCAGCAGTGCATTGACAGTGAGCTGCCAGAGGTCCAGTTAGGATTCCAAAGAGGACCCAAACAAGGGATAACTATGTCAGCTGGATCTTGACTGAAAGCAGAGAATACCAGAAAGACCCATGTTTTTTTCCTCCATAACCTCTACTGAATCTTCGAGTCTGAGTGTTGGAGGGCCTGAACTAACACAAAACACAACCATGCGAACCCCATTGCAAGAGGGAAGATTCCATCTCACAGCCACTAAACAAGGAGAGGGGAGAGCTGTTCCATGAGTTCTAAGCCTGTGAGGTTTACTGAGGCACTCTGCTACATCTACCTTCCATGAGCAGCGGTAAGTTCAAACCATCAACACCTTTTGGTTAGCAACCAAGAGTTTAGCGACTACACCAGTAGGGTTCCTCTCACCGAACCCCCAACTGAACCCTTTGCCATCCAGTCACCTTCCACTCATGTCAACCCCATGGCGCTGAGCAGAGCTGTCCCTTTGTAAAAAACTCCTGCTGTTCTTAATGTCACCTCGTTACTCTTTCTCATACACAAGGTTCAAACTTGCATACATTATGGGAGTCAGAAGCACACACGTAAATCTGAACCATTTTTCTTTCAAGCTCTATATTACTATGCATTCAAAGCACTTATCTTGGTTTGTTGGACCTTTTAAAGTGAGGATTTTGATACTAAACAGTTTACGCTGGTAAACCGTTGGTAATGTATTTATTTTAAAATATTCCACATATTAACCAGAGGCCTCTGGGCAGTGAAACCACCTTATCAATGCTGATCAATGCATACATATTTCTACTTGATAGTTTCTAAAATAGATGCTATAGTGATGCTACATAGACTAACAGAATTTAGCAGAATAAGAAGGGTTAATCATGATTAAAATGGTTTCATACTTTTCTGAGTGAGCAAACTTTCTGCCACTATAGAACTCAAGTATGTCCCAACCTAAAAAGGGAGAATATTTTTCCACTATAACTCAAATGAATTACTCATGCTACTGAAATTTTTTTCTATTCCAATAAATCTTCAACTATTCTCCAATGAAAGCAAGTTTGCATATTGGTTTGAATGGAAGAGAAAACAAGGTTTACTGGTGAGAAATTCTATAATTAGTACTACAAAAAGCAAATTATGCCCCAAACAGGGAAGAGCATATCATATACATTCTCATTAAATAACAAAGGCATTAAAATAATAGAATAAAGAAAAACTCGAATACAAAGAATTCCAAAATTCTAAATATAGGTAAAACACTGGAAAGTAAATTGGCACCATTTTCCCTTCTGCCTCTTATCGTCTTAAAATAGGAAAAAATTAGCCAACGTCTTACAAGCACAGATGGAACATATACTTCACCAGTCTATAGTGCTACTACTTTGACCAATATATTGAATATATTTAAAAATATATTTAAGGCATATATTAGGTTTATTACTCCAAAGACATGTAATATTAAATATTACATGATTATATTTACATATGAATGATCATTTTGTTCCTCTACACCTCACTTAGTTTTGGATGCTTCTCATTTGAAGTGGTTAGCAACTCTGGTAAATCAAGAAATTGGACCCCATACTTCAAAGCTGCGGCTTTGACTTTAACGCGCCCTCAAAAAAGCCATGCAGCAACTCAAACTTTCCACGGACTTCTGAGGCTCCCCCTCATACTTCCCATGAATGCATGACACTTGCAAAAAATAACTGGTATAAAGTGACTTAAGAGAGTTATAAATAAAACTGGGAACTTATATACTATCAAAATATGACTACCAGTGGGAATAGATTTCTCACCCATGTGACATATGAATCGTTTTTAAAAGCACTTTAATGTGACACGCTCATTACCATCAGCTTGGTCATAGTTGGCCTTGGTCCGCCTACAAATGAAGGCTCATTCTGTTCCTCTACCCTGGGGACCTCGCTTGGCTTTGGATGCTTCCCGTTTGAAGTGCTCAGCAATTCCGGTAAGTCAAGAAATTGGATCCCACACTTCGAGGCTGCTGCTTTGACTTTGGGCACTTGCTGAATTCTCCGGTACCAGGATGCCAGCAATGGAAATTCTACCAGCTTCTCAGAAAGTTTCCTGCAAACAATTACCTAGACAGGGAAAGAGCAAAAACATCTATTGTTTGTTTAACAGGTCAATTGTGGTATATTCTACATAGTATAAAATATAAAAAATTTCAAGCACTGTTTCATCAAATTTATACAACTGTGCAACCGTAAGCATAATCTAATTTTAGAATACTTCTAGCATCCTTCAAAATTCCCTTCTGCCCAATTTGGTCAAATTCTGTTCTCAGGACCATCTGCAAGTAGCCACTGATGTACTTTCTGTCTCTAAAATGTTGCCTTTTCTAGATTTTAACATAAATCCTTATCAACATGCTTCCTTTTTTAATGTAGCATGGTTTTGAAGTTCATCCATAGACTTTGCATTTATCAATAGTTTTTTTTCTTCATATTGATATACAGTAGTCCATTACATGGTTAAATCTTATTGTGTTTATCCATTCACTAGTCAACAGACATGATTTTCATGTTTTGCCTTTTACAAATAATTGTTATACACATTCACATGTAAATCCTTATGTGGAAATATCTTTTTTAAAATAAATGAACAACTAAGCATCAAGTCAGTAGATTGTATGGCAACCAAATGATGAACTCTTTAAGAACTTGACAGACTTTCCCAGTGGCTGTGTCTTCTTATATTCTTACAAGCAGTGTCTGAAGCTTCCAGTTTCTAATAGTTTAGCCATTCTAGGGAATACACTAACCACAAAGTCAGTGGTTCAAATCTACTAGATGATCTATAAGGGACAAATGAGGCTTTCTGCTTCTGTAAAGATTTACGGCTCTGGAAATTCTAGGGAACAATTCTGCTGTTTCAAGAGTCTTCAAACTTTTTAAACAGGGGGCCAGTTCAATGTCCCTCAGAACATTGGAGGGCTGGACGATAGTTAAAAAACAAGGAAACAAACAAAAACTATGAACAAATTCAAGGCAGGCCGGGATGAGTCAGCTGCTAAGCAGGAAGGGAGTTGCAGCAAAAATACCTGGCAGGGCTGAGCCCCGGTGGCGTAGTGGTTGTGCGCGGGACTGCGGCCCACTGGGTTGGAGGTTCAATTCCAGCTCCACAGGAGCAAAGGATGGGCCTCCTACTCCCACCACCAGGGCAGTGATGCCCTAAAACCAAAAAAAATAAAAAATAAAAATACCTGGCAAGTCAGATAAATGTCCTTGGCGGGCTGCCTGTGACCTGTGGTGGTAGTTTGAAGATGCCTGATATAGAGGCAATAACGGTCTGAATCAATGTGGTGGCTATAAGTCAGTCAGGCATGTGCAGAAGTATTTCCCTAAAATCAATATGCATTTTCCTATAATTAATGATGTTGAGAAGTTTTTGATATGCTTATTTGCCATTCATATAATGTCTTTGAGGTGTCTCTATGTTTTTGCCATACGTTTTACAATACGAAAATGGGAGTCACTCTTACATTTCCATTACTATTTAAGAGCATCAATAACATACTCAATAAGCAAGTTCAGGCTTATGCTGAAATAAGTTTAAATAGGTCTACTACAGCAAAACATCAATTTTAGTACAGGCCACCAGAATTTAGAGACCATCTGAAAAAAATACTTGACACACTAAATAATAACCAGAGAACAGATAAGTTGTGGGATGATATGGGGACATGATATATGAGAAAAGCAAACATCATTAAAAAGATAAGAAAGAGAGAGACCAAAGTGGATACTGAAAGAGATAATCAAAGAAATGATGATGTGCAGGAGCTGAACAAGAATTTCAAGGGGCAGCTCTAAAAGACAAAGTAAAACATAAATAACAAAAGACACAAAGACCTGGAATTAGAATGGACAAATGGAAGTATACATTCAACACAACCTCAAGAATACAGAGATGAACAAAACTTAAGGGTTCCATGGGCAAACTCCTGAATGATGGAAGAAGCGAGAGGAAAGGAATACAGACTCACCGTACCAAAGAGTATGACCTCGCCCTTTTAAGAAATAGCATAGGATGAAGAACTGATGGTTTTGAAAGAAGGTAAAACTTCGCAGAAGGACAGGGTCAAAAAATAAAGCTTCAGGACTAATATACCTATGAAAACTAGACAATGAATAAGGAAGACAGCAGACAAATCAAGGATATTGAATTCAGAGTTGGTAAAAAACAGTGGAAATACCATGAACTTTCAGAGAAACAGACAAATCTGTCTTTGCAGACATACAGCCAGAATGCTTCTGAGAATTGAGGATGATAAAACTTCCTCTCAGATACTCGGTCACATCATCAGTATAGTTTGCAAGTCAATGGAAAAAAAAACCCAAAAGCCTCCTAGCTGGATAAATGGACAACATCATGATAAACAAAGAAAAGATATAGGCTTCAATCCGCAATCAACACTCAGGGGAAAAGAAGTCAAGAAAATCACTACATTGGGCAAAGGGGAGCCTCGGGACTCCTTAAAAGTGTTTAAAGAGCAAAAATGTCACTTGAAGGACTAAATTGAACCTGACTCAAATCACAGAACACATTCTCCCAATGCAGGTTCTTTGCATTACAATATACATTTTTGAATATTCTTGCAGATTTCAATAAATACATGCATATATGCACACAAAACCTGTCTATTTGGATTTAATTTAAGCTATCAATATAAATCATAATATAATATAAATTACAAGTTATAAATTAAACTCTATTTTACCAATCATGACTGCCTTTTCTAGCAATTGATCTCTGCTGATGGCATGTCCAAGAGCCCTGGTAGCAAACATGTTACAAGTCAGGCTGCTAACCACGAGGTTGTTTGTTTGAAACCACAGTGTCTGAGGGAGAAAGACCAGCCTTTCTACTCCTGCAAGAGTTACCGTCTCAGAGATCCACAGGGGCAGTCCTACCCACCCTTATAGGGTCATTGGGAATGGGGCTTGACTCGGGATCAGTGAATTTGAGTCAGATGACACATCCAAAGAAATCAGGGAGGTGCTTTGCAACCCTCACTTTTAAAGGGCCTTCCGGTTGCATTTTTACTGATTGTTTTTTATAAAATCCACAGTATATGCAATATTGTTAATGTCACAATTTGCATCAATTCTCCTTTGGTAATCCTTTTTTTACTGTCCATTTTAGTCATGCATATAATGCAACCGAAAAGACCATTTTTGGAGCCAAGTCTAAGTCATCAAAGTGTTTTTTTTAATAAAAACTTATAGAGAAATTATTTCACAGAAGATTTGCTGATAAAATACTTTGATTTCTTGACTGCTGCTTTGATAAATATTGATTGATAATGTAAATTAATTATTGCCAAATTACATTTTGTTTTACTTTTATCATGATCTTGTTTCTCCAGCTTAGAGGATTTGGGATTTCCAAATATTTAGTGTAATCCACACTGAAGTTTAGTATCTTCATCATAAGTGCTTCAGGTTGTCTTTGCTCTCAGTAAGCAAGGTGGTACCAATTGCACATCACAGGCTCTTTAAGTCTGAGTTCAAGCCTGATGACCTGTTCATCTTCATATAGTCCAGCTTCTCAGATGATTTGTTCTGTATACAAATTCAGTATGACAAAAGGATACAATCCTACCACACATCATTTCCCACATTCAACCACACAGTATCCTTTAATTATTCTTTATTTTAATTAACGCCCCTGGATTCATATAGAGAATCTGCGGAAATACAATGAAGGGTTCTAGAATTGCCTATCTTCATAATACTATCCCTAAATTGGTATGCTCCACAAAGTCCAATATCTTCACATAGTTAATAAAACACAAAGAGACATCTTTATGGTATTCTCGGTTTCCAGCCAGAATCCATCCACTAGAATATCACTTATTTCACATCCTGTTCTGAATCCAACTTGAATTTCTGACAGCTTCCTGTAGATATACATTTATAGTCATTATCTCCAGCAAAATTTTGCTAGCCAGTAATAGTGTCGGATAATGTCCACATCATGGCTGATCACCTTCCTTTGAATAGACAGGAATCTGGATCTATTACAGTCAGGTAACCAAGTAGTTGTCTTCTAAATTTCCGGATGTGGATGATACTCCAGCATCTCTTTGTTTGTTTCTTTTCAGTAAAGCATCTCAGAAGGCACTCTATAAATTACTGGAACCTAGTATCTTCCCAATGTCATTAGTGGAACTTGAACTTCTCCCTTAAGTATTAGCAGTTCTTGAATACATGCCACCTTCTCAAACAGTTGCACATCAACCATTCATTTTAGTAAAGAGACTCTGTGTATTCCTTCTATTTTGTTTTGAAGAGTCCTGTGTCATTCAATATTTTGGTCCATTGAAACTTTCAGTAATTCAACTTATTGCTTAAATTTTCTCTTAGTTCTTGCAGTTAAATTTCACATTGCCAGTTAAATTTCACATTGCCCTTCAAGTACTAGATATTTGCCCATTCCATCTAGCCCATCTTCTACTTTTCCATATCTTCTCAAGACATCCTTTGAAATCTCGTTTAGCTCCTTTACTAATATCATTTCTTATAGTCATTGTAGCTACTCTGTACTCAAAAGCATCAAATTAATTCTTGCAAGGGTCACTTAAATAGAGGAAGGATTTTTTTCAAGGCAGTGGACTTGCTCTAATATTCTTCACATTTAGCTTAAATTTGCAATTGAACAATTAAAGGCATTTTCTGCAGTGAGACATGGATTTTGTCTTGACTGATGATGATGAGATTCTCCATTTTATCTTTTCACAAATAAGGCTGTATTGTTGAAAAGTGAATTTCCAGTAAATAGGTTGTTGGTCTTGCAAACTCTATCATGTGGTTTCCAGCGTGATTCTTATTACAAAAGCCATATTTTCCAACTACTGATCATTTCTGTGTATTTTCAGCTGTCACATTACAATTAACAATAATTAGGACTACATACTTGATCAACTTCACATTGCAGCAAATAATAAAAAATTTTACTGTCTTTATCCTGGGCATTTGCAGTTAGTGCAGAAATATGAATAAAAGTCTAACTAACCAGACTTCCTTCTAGGCATATGGATATTAAAATCACTGGTGCACTATCTTGTATATATTTTGCTAGATTTACTCTGAACTTCCTGATATTTATCATGCTATTGTACAAGGAATATTGAATGTTTCAGTTATGTCATTTTTCTATACTTAAAGACACGAACAAAACTAATTACTTAATACTGACATTATATGCAGTGACCTTGTGAAATTGACTTAAAATTTCTTTTGGATTTTCTATGTGCACAGTAAATTCATCTGTAAAATTTTTTCACCCACAAGAAGAGGAAAAAAAAGATGACCTATTTAGTCATCTAAATACACCTACCAGCTATTCTACCCAAGAAAAGACCTAGCAATCTACTTCCTTAAAGACTTATAACCTAGGAAGGAGCTCATATTGGGGAGTTCCACTTTGTCCTATAGGATTCCTAGGAGTCAGAATTAACTTCATGGCACACGATGGCAACTATTGGGACAATGACCTATACAATGCACAGACAAATAAACAAAAATCTCCGATGTATAATACCATCTGCAAAACCAGATAAACACCATAGCTTAGGTAATGAACATGCTGGCCGTCAAAATTATAGGAGAAAATATATGTGAGCTAGTTGGTGGGTATTATGAAGACTCTTACAAACCAGTGAACAAAATATACATTTATAGAAATATGGGTAAAGCAGGCAAGAATGTCCCCTATCACTACTCTTTTTGAACATTGTGCTAGAAGTCTTAGCGAGAGCCATCAGACAATGAAAATAAATCTAGGGAATACAAACAGGCAAGGAAGAAGTGAAACTTTCTATTTGCAAATTATATGATCTTATATATAGAAAACCCAAAAGTCTCCACAAAAAGCCTATGGAAACAATTGAGGGGTTTGACAAAATAGCAAGATATAAAATTAACAACCAGAAATCAGTTGGATTCCTGTATATCAACTTTTTTGGTGTGTGTGGCATCACTGCCCTAGTGTGAGTAGGAAGCCCAACCTTGCTCCTGGAGAGCTGCTGCTGGATTTGAACCATCAACCCAGTGGGCTGCAGTCCTGCACACAACCACTATGCCACCAGGGCTCAGCCTATACCAACTTTCTATAATTTTATACAACTGTCTACAATTTTCAGCAAAAAAAGTTACTAAATGATGAAATACTTGGGAATAAACTTAACTAAAAAACAAAAGATCTACACAGAGGTACAGAATATTACTACAAGAAACAAAAAAAGGTCTAAATAAGTGAAAGGTCACTCCACGCTCATTGATAGGCAGACTTACTATTTGAAAATGCCCTTACTACCTAATTCAGTCTACAGATACAACGAACTCCTAATCCAAATCCCAAATATATTCTTTAAAGAAATGAAAAAGCCCAACACCAATTTCATATGGGTAGGCAGAAGACCCAAGATAAGCAATAAACTTCTTAAAAAGAAGAATTTAGTAGGAGGCCTTGCACTATCTGACCTAAAAGCCTACTACAGAGCCACAGTAGTTAAAACAGCTTGGTACTGGTATAACATGAACTAAATAGACCAATGGATCAGAACAGAAAATGCAGACATAGATGAATCAGCCTACAGGCAAAACTAATCTTTGATAAAGGACCTAGAAATATCCAATGGGACAAAGACAGTCTCTTCAACAAATGGTGCTGGACAAACTTGTTTTCTATGTGCTTAAGAATGAAACAAGAGCCACATCTCTCCCCATGCACAAAAACAAACTTTAGATGGATTAAAGTCCTAGATGTAAACTCCAGAGCTGTCAAGATTATCAATGAGAAACTTACGGGTCCTATTGCAGGACATACATAGACTACCAAGTATAATACAGGAAACACACTCAGAAGACGACAAAATAGATGTTGTAATCACATCACTTATGCACAGCAAAGAACTTCATCAAAAGAGTAAAACAAGAACCTACAGATTGGGAAACAATTTTTTACCAAGGATACTCTGGACAAAGATCTTATTATCAAAGTCTACAGAACTTTACAATAGTTCAACAGGAAAATAACAAACAATCCAATGGAGAAGTGGGAAAAGGCATGAACAGACAGTTCATCAAAATGAAGTACAAATGGCTAACAAACATATGAAGAAATGTCTATGATCACTAACCATCAGGGAGATGCAAATAAAACCACAATGAGATATCACCTTACACCCACAAAAAAAAACAGTAAACCCCATTAAAAAAAACAGTAAACGACAAAATACGCACTTTTGGTGGACTTGTGAATACATACAATCACTATGTAAAAATGATGTGGTGCTTCTTAAAGCAACAGGGAATCGAAATCCCATACAATCTAGCAAGACCCTATTGACATACACCCCAAAGAAACAAGAGATATAAGACCAGTGGATACATGCTCTCCTATAATTATAGCAGCACAGTTCATAATAGCAAGAAACTAGAGGCTGTCCAAATGCCCAAGAGTGGAAAAATAGATAAGAAACAATGGTGTGTATACCCAGTTGAACACTATGAATTGCTGAAAAAGTGATGAAAGCATGAAACTCTGCATGACATATAAGAACCTGGAAATCATTATGTTGAGTGAAGTTAGGCAATCACATACAAATGTATGAGTCCACTATGATAAGGAGAAACACCAATTAAACGAGTCCAAAGGGATAGAATGTCTGCCTACTGGCCATAAAGTATCACCCTTCTTATGTGCACTTCATAAGAACCACTACGAAAAAAAAGTCCTCACATTGGCTGGGGTCACTAGGCCATGCACTTGATGCTATATAACACCAAGAAAAGGCTGTGGCAGATCAACAGGCCCTCCCCAGGAATGAGAGGGGAACCTTACTGGAAAATCAAATTCAGATCAGGAGAGGGGAGCACCTATATTTAGAGGAGGCACTGACATTTCTGTGGGTGGGTATTATGGGTAAATGGGGAGGAGCAACCTCACTTGGGGAAGGGATGCTTAACAATCATTATAAGGAACCTAAGGGGAGAATAAACCTCGTTCTATACTCCTGGGAAGACACTTGGACTATGCTTTTACCCAACCCTCAGTGAACCATGCCGTGGACTGAGTACACCCATGACCTTAGACTGTCCTTACAGGAAAGATGGCATCCCCCACAGCCGCACCAGAAGGACTTGATATGGAAGTCTGAATGAACAAACTGGGCCTTACCTTAAAACCAACTGTGTCCTTGGACTGAAATACCCTGATGGGAGAGAAAGCAAAGGAAGGTCACCCCAAGACTACAGAAGTGGTGGTTGTTGGACTTTGGATGGGACGCCTGGCTTAGTGTCCAGTAACAGGGAACCCATAACCACTATATACTTAGTACCTCGATGCTCCACTTGCATTAATATGACAGGTATTAATCTGATAGGCAAGGGTCTGCATTTTTATGAAATGGTACAAAAAATTTTCTCCTAGCACCAACTGTCATGCTCAATGTAAACATAACTCAAACAATTAAGAAATCAATTTGAACAAAGCAACGACTCCTGGATTATATCTCGAAGTTGGACTATACGCACATAAAGTCCTCATAGCAACAGTCCCTTAAATTCTATGCTACTGGAAAAATTATTGATGTTATCAATGCAGTCATCTTAGCCCTAGGGAGATGATTGACAATGTCATTTTTTTATTGTTTCATTTGTTTTTAGATGTCCTTGTTTAGTTTTTCTGCCTAAAATGACTGCTAAAGTAAAACAGAGTCGTTCATAATCTGAACAAGCAGATGGATCTGGGCTTCCACTTAATTTTAGCTTCAAGTCCAGAACAGTCATTTTTCGTAACATGGCCCTGTTCGATATTTGCTTTCATGAAAAGATCACTGAGGATATCAGATGGTGCCTATCACTTGGAATAAGGTCTGTGGTCGTAAAGGCTTATATACAAACAAGCGGCCATCTGAGTGAGGCATCGATTCAGTGCACAGTGAAGCAGCACACAGCCTGTGTGATCCAAAGATGAAATTCAAGTCTGATGAAGGGAAATGTCTCACACTTAAGTTGTAAACACCCAATTGGTAGAAGACCATGGAAGGCAGTCGGAGCCCAAAATCCATCTGCAGAGTTACCAGTCAGAATAAGCCTCTGACAGATCCCCTCAAGCCATAGGCAAGCGACTCCAACTGCTTTACTATCAGACAAAGAATACTGCAAACCCGATGATGGTCAATCAAGTTATGGTATAATAAGATGCTTGGTCAGCTGACCTCCCTCTTGACCCCACCTGAATTAGCTCTAGGCGCAACTATTTCTTGCTTGTTTCATGACAGAAATTTCTTCGCTAGCTCTTTAAACACGATTCGGGGACTGTTCTTTCTTACTCTTCATTTTTTTTCTTCGTATTACTTTCTTCTTTCTGTTTCACTTTCTGTTTTATTTTTTGCTAGGTTTTTCAGTTTATGAAAAAGGAATGGATGGGGGAGCAACTTTGGAAGCAAATAATAAATAAGAATTTATTTATTCCCCTTGAGAGAGGGAAAGGGAGCACACTAGAACTGATTGTGATAATGTACATACGACTCTTTTTAAAGGCGAATTAACTGAAAGGTAGCCAGATTAAGGAACAAATGCGGTTGTCTTCCCATTGCCTGTACAGGCCCATATAGAGAGGTTGGAAAGAAATCAGGCAGTAGCCATGGACACCCATAGGAAGACCCAGACTGAGCATGCACAGACCAGGATGCACTAGCACAGGTGAAACCTAAAACCTAGCTTCCGTCTTGGAGCAAGATATCACACAGGTGGGCTAACTCAGCCAATGGGGTCAACCAATACCTTTAACCACACCTTCCCGGCCACAAGTGTTAAATACCCTGGCTGCTGGAAGGCACCTGCGTGCCCCCTCAAGGCCCGCTCCAGGCCTACTCAGGGGGCCACGTGTTCTCGGTCTCTTGGCCTCCTGGGTCCCAGGGATTTCCCTAGTTACACAGACATGGGTCCCAAGCTCTCCATTCCTGTATTTGTCCCACGTGTGAAAACCACTTGACCTAACATACCTTCCAAACACCGTGTACCCTATGAGATGGTAAAACCTGAAACTTTCCCTTTTTGGTTACAAAAATGCTTCTGTGATGTGAATTTTCAGTGCCATGTAACAAGAACCTAGGTGTATCCCACTCGAAAAACTTAACTATGGAATTGTATGTTACATGAATATATATATTTTGATTTTAGGCCAGGGGAGAGTGCGAATGCATTCTCCCACTACCACAAATTACGCAGTCGAGTCTCCCACATTTGGGGAAATAAGAGGGATCAGCATATCCCAAGTGCAATGGATAAGCCTTGACTTGGGAAAACCACCTAAGTGATCATGGTATCTCCCCTGTCAGGTAAGTATGTTACATGAATATTATAGCCTGAAAACTACTTTAAAAAAGAGAACTCAAACTTGACAAATGGTTACCATGGGTGAAGGAGGAAGAGTTTTTGCTTAGAAAGAATTGAGTTTATGTTAATGACAGTAAGATAATTTGGAATAGGGTATCAATAATTGTTGGATAACACAAAGATTATTATCAAGGGCACTGGGTTATATATGTCGTCATTGTTGAATTGGAGAATACTTTGTTGTATATTTTTTGCCACAATTGAAAAACAAAAGTAAAATGGGTAAAGAAAATCACACTAATATCACAAGCTAGTGAATACATAAAGCATGCTTTAGTAATATCCATACACTTCATAGCAGTAGGAAATGCACGTTGTTGACGTTAGATGCCACGGAGCTGAGTCAACTCAGAGCTGTGTTACAGAACGAAACACAGGCCCACCCTGAGCGACCTTCACAATAGCTGCTTATGTTTGAGCCCGTTGTTGCAAGATGTGCCAGATGACATTTCACCACTTTCACTTCTCTGGAGACTTCCCGTTCAAGACAGATTTGTTGTTGTTGGGTGCCACAGAGTCAGTTCTGACCATTAACAGCTTTATGCAAAACAGACTGAAACACAGCCTGAGCCTGCACCATCCTGACAACGGTTCCTTCACTAGAGTCCATTCTTGCAGCCTGGGTGCCCATCCACTGCTTTGAGGGCCTGCCTCCTTTCTTCGGCTCCTCCACTTTACCACGCATGATGCCCTTCTTCAGGGACTGCTCTCTCCTCACAATATGTCTTCAGGGTGTAAGAGAAGTCTTGCCATCTTTGACTCAAAGCACCATTCTGGCCATCTTCTTCCAAGATAGTCCATGCTTCTTCCCCGCAGTCCATGCTACTTTGAATATCCATCTCCAGCACAATTCAAAGGCATAGATTTTTTTGCAGTCTTCTTTATTCAATGTCCAGCTTTCACTATGCACATGGGGCAAATGAAATAACCTGACGTGGGTCAGAGGCACCTTCTGGTAGTCCATAATTCCTCCCTTTTCTTGAACATCTCCAAACTTCAAATACACCGATTATTGTCCAAATGTCTATCCTTATTTATTGTCTACTTTTGGATGCATAGGTCAATGAAAACACCACAGCTTAGGTCAAGTACATCTTTGTCATTTAAGTGATATCTTTGCTGTTTAAGATTTTTAAGAGGTCTTTTGCAGCAAACTTGCCCGCAATGCATCATGATCTCTTGACAGCTGCTTCTATAACCACTGAATGTGGATCTAATAAAATGAAAGTCTTGGCAACTTCAATTTTTTTGTTTATGATAATGCTGCTATTGGTACAGTTGTGAGGAATGTTGTTTGCTCTTTAATCATTGCGATGTATGTAATCCACACTGAAGGCTTTAGTCTTCAATGAGTACTGTGCTTTCAGCAAGCAGAGTTATACCATTGGCATATTACAGGGCTTTTTTTGTTTGTCGGCTTGGTTTTTGGTGGGTTTTTTTGGCATCACTGCCTTCTTGGTGGTCATGGGAGCTACCCAGCGTTGCTCCTGAGAGCCGCTGCTGGATTTGAACTGCCAAGCCCGCGGGCCACAGTCCCGCACTCAACCACTTACGCCACTGGGGCTCAGCCAGCATATTGCAGGTTTTTAAATGGGTCTTCTTCCAATTCTCAAGTCATATTCTTCTTCATGTAGTCTAGGTTAGTGAATGAATTATTTGCTCAATGTATGGACTATGTAAGTGTGATGAAAGGATGTAACCCTGGTGCACCACTTTCCTTATTTTAAATCATTCAGTATTCCTGTGTTCTGTTCAAATGACTGTCACTTGGCCTATGCCAAGTTTCAAATGTGCACAACTGAACACTCCTGAATCCTACTCTTCAAAATGTTGCACACAGTTTTTTATGATCTACTTAGTTGAATTTCTTTGTGTTATTCATGAAATACAAGTAAACATCTTTCTGGTCTTCTCTCCTTCGGTCAAGATCAATTTGATGTCAACCGTGATACTCCTTAGGTCACCGTCCTCTTCTAAAAACAGCTTGAATTTCTGGGAGCTCCCTGTCACTGTACTGAAGAAACGGATTTTGAATGATTTTTCAGCAAGATTTTACTTGCATGTGATAATAATGAAATTATTTGAAAATTATCACAAACAATTGGATCACCTGTCTTTGGAATGTTTACAAATATGGATCTCTTTTAGTCAGTTGACCAGCAAGTTGTATTCCAAATTTCTTGGCATAGATGAGTGGATGCTTCTGGCACTGCATTGGTTTTTCTGAAACATTTCAATTGCTATTCTTCCAAGTCCTGGTGCCTTTCTTTCCACTATTGCCTTCGTGAGCTTGGATTTCTTCCTTCATTGCTACCAGTCCTTGATCATATATCACCTCTTGAAATCACTGAAAACTGACCAATTTTTTTGTAGTTATTTTGTCTATCCCATCCAACATCTTTTCATGTTTTCTGAGTTTTTCAATATTTTGACATTGTGTAAATTAAGAAGTGTATAACTCATTAGGAAAAAGTTGGAGGGTTAGAATGACTGTGCTCAGAAGTACACAGAACTACATAAAGGTTATGTTGAGAAATAATAACTTTACATTTTTATATTTTTGATTGAAAGGGGTTTATATAATTTTGTAGGTGTATATATATTTTTACTTATCCTCACATTTGATAAATTCTCAAAATATTAACCATAGATTAAATGGATATAACTTTTTCAAAAACCTAAAGTGTCTAATACCTATTTGTGAATATTGAGGAGTCCTGTTGGTGTAATGATTATGCATTGGGCTAAATGTTAAGGTCAGGTGTTCGAAACCACCAGCTACTCCAAGGGAGAGAAATAAGACTTTCTACTCCTATAAAGGGTTCCAGTCTATGAACTTCACGGGGACAATTCTCCCCTGATCGATAGGGTCATGATGAATCAGAATTCACTCGATGGCTTTGACTTTTACAAATTATTGCTAACATTAAGAATTTCACAATGAAATGAATAAGTTACATTGAAATGCTGAGTCCTTCAAAACAAATTACAATGATCACCATTTGACATCTATACAGTCTTAACTTTTTTTTTAATTCTTCACTTTTACTTTTCTTTTAAACTGCTTTGTTGGCATATAATTCACATAACATGCAATCCAATGGTTTAAATATATCCAAGTGATCTGTGCTGTAATCATTACAATTAATTTTAGAATATTTTCTTCATTCTTGTGCTCATTATTATTAGTTCCCCATTACTCCTTAACTGCACCTGCCATAACCCTAGGAACTGTTAATCTGGTTACTATCTCTAATGATTATTTACGCTACACAGTCTTAATTTTGAGACATTTGTATTACATATCAACCAAGTAATTTGCAGTCTTATGAAAATTCTTGAGCTCACTAGAAAAGTGAATTACATGGAAATAGAGAGGTTGCACTCTTTTAGAAATCTAACATTCTTTTTTTCCCCTTTGGAGGATTGAGCTAATACATAGAATAAAATCAATAGTACACTAAAATAATATAGAAAGAAGCCTTCTTTGGGCTGAGCCCCTGTGTCATAAGTGGTTGAGAGCGGGACTGCAGCCCGCGGGCTTGAAGGTTCAAGTCCAGCGGCAGCTCTCAGGAGCCCATGACCACCAGAGGCAGTGATGCCCACCAAAAAAAAAAAAAGAAGAAGAAGAAGAAGCCTTCAGATTCATATTTTGGGGGGGGGGGGGCATCACTGATCTCTGGTGGTGGGAGTAGGAGGCCCAGCCCCACTGCTGGAATTGAATCTCCATCCCAGTGGGCCACAGTCCCGCGCACAACCACTATGCCACTGGGGCTCAGCCCTCAGATTCATATTTTAAAGAAGAAGCTTAATGTATGATATAGAGATTTCATTAGTGAGAAAATTAAAAGGTAAAAGACATATAGATATTAAAACTGGAAAAAATAATGAGGATTAATTGAGAAATATTTTTATAAGGCAGAACTTCAAGTAAGACCTCTGTCTATACAATTTTCTAATATGTGCACCAAGGCCCATGATGTAAATTAAAATTTTACATTTTTTCCTTGGTCAGATGCTTTCTTCACAGCACTCCCAACAAATTTCAGTTTCTTTAGAAAAGAGAATATTCTTGCTTCTTTGAAAAGCACGGAAAGCTGTTTCCATAGAAACAGTGATAATATAATATCACAAGCAGACTATGACTTATGATTACACACAGACATAAGTAAAAAAGGTCAAGAAACAGAATATTCCTGCAAATACACAAGAGGCCTGTACTGCATGTATATGCATATATATATATATATATATATATATATATCTGTGTATCTATGAATCATTGATTCATGGGAAAATATCATTATTTGCCCATTCTAATTTTTCAATGAACTTTTTGATGCTCCATCTAATTAGTATTAAATTTAGAACCATGCCTGGTACCTTTAATAGAATACTGCAAAAGCATCTGATAAATAATAAAACAGACAGAACAAAACCCATGGTTGACAGCACTGTCCGGTAGTGACTCTAGGAAAGAACAGGGTTGAAAAGTCGTGTTAGGGCCACTGGCATGTGAGTAGTACTTAAAGCCACAGTCTTGGGGGGCAATGCATAGGGAATGTGCTCTGGGCCCAGTAGGGCCCAGTGCAGATCTACGGGGCGCTCAAACTTTAAGGACCAGCAGAGGAGGAGGAGTCCACAAACTCAGTAGAACACTGAGATAGGAAGAGAAACAGGAAAGCTTTGAGAAGAAGCCAGCT